>VRLP01001955.1:0-30000 GCA_009660295.1 Lophius piscatorius | reverse complement strand
CATTTTCTTATTCTAGTTCTCGACAGAATATTAAGTTTTACTAAGATTCACTACAGTGTATCGTCGATTATTGCAAATTAAGTCCATTTCTTAAATTTTTTTTAACTCATCTGGTCCCACAAAATAATTAATAACTAGATCCAAAAGTGTTTGTAACTCTTTGATGTCCTCACCAAGCAAAAAAAAAAAGAATTATAGAAAATTTCTTTGCATATTTAAGTTCTTTGGGAATTTATTAACTTAATATCTTAAACACTCTGAATTTTAAATAAAATGACAAATTGTTCGGTCAAGCACGTTTTTAAAGATACACTTAAAAAAAAAAGGAATTATAAAATGATTATAAAATAAGTAAATTTAGTTTTTTCACGGAAAATGGTCATTTTGAATTAAATTAGCTCAATCTTTTGGTTTTTAAAAAACGAATCGACGCTTATTTGACTTTATTTGGTGGTTTGGTTTGGTCCTACTCATCAAGTAGGACTTTCTTAATAGCCGTGGTTAATTCCTCCTCCTCGGTGTCCCCTTTAACCGGTGGTGTCCCCCAGGGCTCCACCCTTGGCCCCTTTATATTTGAGCATATACATTCCGCCACCTGATCATATTATAAAAAGGTTCTTAAATAAGGACAGAGCGACTCATTAAAACGGCAAAGACATTTAAAGGTTAAAAATTAAGTTGAGCTTCAAAGTGATGTCTGAATTTAAATAGAATTATTATATAGAATATTTTGTGGGACGAAGGAAAGAAATGAAAGAATCAAAATGAAGCTAATTCGACCGTTTTCACAAACAAAAAAAAAGACATCACAAAAAAAAAAAAAAATTCTTATGTCATTCACTACAAATGAATAAATACAAAATATAAAAAGACTAATTGACTTATTAAATCAAGTCCAAAAATGATTGCAGTCCAGCTCCCCCAAATTAACGAAATCTGATGGTTCCAGTTTTTTCTGCGAATCAGTCCAGGAAGAAGGGGGCGGGGTTTATTTTATTTTAGTTTTTTTTTTCCCCGCTCTAATTTGGTTCTGATTATTTTTTCCCCACATTTTTGTGCACAGAAAAAAAACAGGAAGATCCCCAAAGAAAAGGGATTTATAAATACAGCAGATGCTGTTAAAATGCGAGATTCTGCTGATGTTTGCTCGCTTCATATTTCCACAACCAGAAATAAATCGTGAAGCTGCGATGTTGTCCAACTTCTCCGGTTTTCTGTTCAGCTGCTCTCGTACGTAATAAATCACCATGATCCTATAAAGCTGCAGAAATCCGACGTTTCCCTTCTGGGAGGAAGAAACAGGATTTATTTCTAGAAAAAAACCAACATAACATTAACATAAAAAAATAACAGATTCTGCTGGTCATCAGTATTTTCTATTAAAAAAAAAAGAAAGTTTTTGCTTTCGCAACATTTTCTATTAATGAATTTAAGCACGTATTTTTTAAAGTTCTGGAAACTTTAGAGGAAAATCTTTGCATCTTTGCTTTTATGTGTTTGAAGAACAAGGGACATCATTAGTACAAAATATTCTATTTTTAAAGTAATATTTTATATAAAAATAGGAGCTTTATAAACACAATTGGAAATAAAATGTTACTGGATTTCCACATTTTTAAAATAATAGTAGCTTTGAACAAATTTTAAGTTTTCAGAAATTACAGTAAAAAACTGTAAAATCAAAAACAGTATATTACCGTAGTTGTTGGGTTAAATTCCACTGAAACAAGAAAAAGTGAATAACTGTTGGATTAAGAAAACAGTATTTTACTGTGAAAACAAAAACGTAATATTAATGACAATATTTCATAATGCGGTAAACAGAAAATTACCGTAAAGGACAAGAATTTGTAAAAGGAAGTACACTGTAAAAAAAGAAGTATCATTTACAGTAAAATACCTGCAGCTGCTGTTTCCAGATTTTCTCTGTATGAAAAAAACAACATAACTATGAACAAGACATTAAAGTAATCGTTAAATGAAAATCTAAAAACAGATATAACGTCAACTTGATTACAGTTAACGAGGTTATAACTTGTTAAATTACTTACCAAAACCAATTCTCGTACTTTTACAGTAATTATTTGCTCTGGATTTTATCACGTATTTTGTTTATGTAGCATAAATTCGTATTTTCATTAAGTTTGATTTTTAACTCTAGAGCGGGATTCTGGCTGCGTAATACCTCGTATGTCCACCAGAGGGAGCTACATGAACGTAGTACAACCTTTAAACTGTAAGATTGTAAAAAACATGGTCCGATGTAACCATGTTTAAGTATGTAAGCATTAAAATGTTTACATAATAACTGTTTTTATGGTTCATTACATTATGGTTATGTTTTGTACATAGTCACCATATTTTTATACGCTAAAATTCTTTCAACTGAAGCTGCTGAATTTTACCGTAAAAAATATGATCAACATGTACAAGACATTACGGTAAATTTCCATTAAAAAACATATAATAACAACATGTTTACATTTACGTACTTAATCACATCTAATTATGCTAATTGGAAATTTAATTTTTTTCTTTAACTGAAAAAAATTGTCAGTAGGGAATACTGTAAAAAAATATTTCAGGTAGGAATATGTGGAAAACAGAATATTACTGTGAAAAAAAACACTTTCGTTAAGGTTAAAGGAACAATGCCACAATGTAGAAAGTAAGTCATTACTGTAAAATTATTATTCTGTATAAATAACAGATTTTAGTATGAAAATATAAATAACCAAATTTAACCATTTAGTAACGGCATCCCATAAATTTGAGTGACTAAAGAAACAAAAAATACGGTATGTGTTTGTGAAATAATGTTGATTTCTGGGTTGAAAGTCAGAAATTATTATAAATTACTGTTATTTAATGTAATTAAGTATGTAACCATTAAAATGTTTACATAATAACTGTTTTTATGATTCATTACGTTATGGTAATATTTTGTACATAGTCACCATATTTTTATACGGTAAAATTCTGTCAACTTAAGCTGCCGGAATTTTACCGTAAAAAATACGTTCACAAGACATTACGGTAAATTTCCACAAAAGAACAAAAAATACGGTATGTGTTTGTGAAATAATTAGATATGTAACCATGAAGTCTTCACCGTCAGGTTTTGTACATGTCTCCGTATTTTTTTTTACAGTAACATTCTGGCAACAACAGCTGCCGGTATTTTACCGTAATTTTTATCCGTTCATTTTCTTTTTCTTTTACGGTGTAGAATCAAGACTCTGATACCAGAAACAAACATTCAGTCATGTTGAGTTGTTTTTGTTGTTGTTGTTCACGTACTGCACGCAGAGGCCTCCACGCATGCGCGTGTTTTTTTCCCGCGCCGCAGCCCCTTCCTCTGGAACACAACGAGCCTCGGAGATGACCTGATGACCCGCCGCTCAGCGGCTGGAGGCGGACACATTCCTCACGCCTCCCCCAGGACTCCGCTGGAGGGGAGGGACAGAGAGAGAGAGAGGGAGGGAGAGGGAGGTTGCTGCACGCATTTAATTGGAGAAGAAGAAGAAGAAGAAGAAGAAGAAGAGGAGGAAGAGGAGCTGAGGGGACACTCCGGAGTCGAGGTTGGAGGTTTTACGCAGCGGTGGAGAAGTTCACGCGTCACGTGTCGGATCTCATCTGCGAGGGTTTCAAACTGCTGGATGTTTGTTTGGCTTCTAAATTGATCTTCTCAGCTTCCTAGAGTGGATCTTGGATCTTACATATCCAGCGTGGATGCGCGTGACCGGGGGTCTGGCCGTGCGTATTTTTGGAGGTGTGCCACCCCGCCCCCCTCCAGTTAAGTGGGTGATGATGGATTTGGAGACGTCAGTCGCGCCTCTGGGCGCAGATCCTCGCGCTCCATCATCTTAGCGGGTCTGAGGGGAAGTGAGAAAACACCTGTTGTGGATTTTCTCACGCGCAAACCGGAGCTGCTCCAACAGGGACACCGGAGAAGAAGTAGGAGGAGGAGGAAGAGGAGGAGAGGAGGTTTTTACGCACGGTGCGCTCTCTGCTCCCCTCTCTCTCGCTCTCTCTCTAATGAGTGATCATCTCCACAGACATCCGGGCTGAGTGTTTGCCGTGGGCATGTTGCCATGGTGCCCCGGGCTCGGATGAGCCGGACGGCGGAGCTCCGGTCGGGATGGCTCGTGAGGACGCGGTGAGGTGCCTGCGCTGTCTGCTGTTCGCGCTCAACCTGCTCTTCTGGGTGAGATTAGAGCCCGAGACCACCTGCTGTGGGGGATTAGACCCTCTGCTGATCGCCGACCCGCACTGACAGACACGACACTTGTCTGACGGGGAGACCCACGAGCAAAGAGTTCGTGGTGTAAACTATTTTTATGAAGGAGTGTGAATAATCATTTTCTAAAATATTTGTTTTTATTATTATTGAATTCCCAATTAAAAAAACCCAAAAACAATATAAATACAATATAATATGTAATAATTAATCAGATATTATAATAATATTCGTAGCTACTATATTTTTATATTTATTATTAAAATTATTATTATTATATATATTATTATTATACAATGATCTTCACTTGTATCCATTATTTCATTTTATAATTATAATTAACTACCGTATTATATTTGAATATATATTAGAATATTAGAATACATCATAAAATATTATTACATTTATTTTATTCATTTATTTATTTTTTGTTAATTTTATAATAACATATTTTTACGTTTCCATCATTTTAAATGTATTTTTTTAAATTTAAATTTAAAATTTAAAAATAATAAATAAAATAATAAAAAAATAATCGATATTATATTAAAACCCAGGAATAATCAGCTGGAATAAATCATGTTACAAATACATATGAATGATAATAGCAATAATAATAACGACTATAGCAATACATTAAAAAAATGTATTTTTTCAATTATTCTCTGTTTCAAAATAAATAATAATAATGATAGGGAATATATTATATTATAGAAATAAATCATGTGTCATTACATTTTTTATTTTTTATCAATTCAGGTGAAACAGCAGCCGTCTCAAAAATCTAAAATAAATCAAAACAACAATTTAGATTTTATTTCACATACAGCTAGTTGGTTCATATGAGAGGCAGCATTTTAAAAACAAATATAGATAAAAATACATGTTTTTACGGCGCTGTAAGGATTTTATCAGATAAATGTGTGGGTATAAATATAGAATATAGAATATATATATATAAAGTATAATTTCATATTAGAGCAGTTGAACTGACTTTGGTAATAAATGAATTTGTCCCTCCAGTGAAACGTGTTTACAGTGAAAGTAGGCCGCCGTCTGTCTGACAGCGTGTCTCACATTCTGAGATGTTATTTGTAGGCAGCAGAAACTGATCCGTGTGTGTTTATGTGTGTGTGTGTGTGCGTGTGTGTGTGTGTGTGTTTGTGTCCAGCTGATGTCAGCATGTGTGCTGGGAGTGGCCGCCTGGATCAGAGACTCCCTGAACACCGTCCTGACCCTGACAGCCCACACCAGGTGAGTCTCACACGGACGCAGCTCAGGTAACGGCGTCACACCGCAGGGCGTGACACCTCATCCTGTTTCCAGGTCATGTGACATAAACATGAGATCAAACATCATGTGACAGTGGAAGTAAATTATTGTCATTATGCAGTTGTTTAAAAAAAGCTGCTTGATTAAAATGGAAAACGTAACATTTGACGCCGACGCTGCTGTGTTTTAAGCCACGCCTCCTTTGTTATGTGATCTCTCTCTTACCATCTCTCTCTCTCTCTCTCTCTCTCTCTCTCTAACCACCTCTCTCTCTCTCTCTCTAACCACCTCTCTCTCTCTCTCTAACCACCTCTCTCTCTCTCTCTAACCACCTCTCTCTCTCTCTCTAACCATCTCTCTCTATCTAACCACCTCTCTCTATCTAACCACCTCTCTCTCTCTCTCTCTCTCTCTAGCTAACCACCTCTCTCTCTCTCTCTATCTAACCATCTCTCTTTCTCTCTCTCTAACCATCTCTCTCTCGCTCTATCTGACATTGCTCTCTCTCTCTCTCTCTCTAGCTAACCACCTCTCTCTCTCTCTCTCTAACCAGCTCTCTCTCTCTCTATCTAACCACCTCTCTCTCTCTCTCTCTCTCTAACCACCTCTCTCTCTCTCTCTAACCATCTCTCTCTATCTAACCACCTCTCTCTATCTAACCACCTCTCTCTCTCTCTCTCTAGCTAACCACCTCTCTCTCTCTCTCTCTATCTAACCATCTCTCTTTCTCTCTCTCTCTCTCTTTATCTATCTAATCATCTCTCTCTCTCTCTATCTAACCATCTCTCTCTCTCTATCTAACCATCTCTCTTTCTCTCTCTCTAACCATCTCTCTCTCTCGCTCTATCTGACATTGCGCTCTCTCTCTCTCTCTCTAGCTAACCACCCCTCTCTCTCTCTCTATCTAACCATCTCTCTCTCTCTATCTAACCATCTCTCTCTCTCTTTATCTAACCATCTCTCTCTCTCTCTCTCACATCGCTCTGTTCTGGGCCTAAAAACGAGAACTTTCGAAATCCCCACCATCTCCGTGTAAACTTTCAAAACTCAGCTCTTGTGAAAACAGTGATGTCACAACCCCAATTCCACTTCAGGATTTCAGTCTAATAGAACGTTTATCTTTAAAACGTAGAGATAAACGTTCTGTTTTTAGCTGAAATGGTGTCGTGTAAACGGGGCTCAGTATTTATCTCTTTGTGTCTTTTTGCCGCCGTGTTTCTGTTTCCTCGTGTCCCAACAGGAAGTGTAGATGGTCCAACATTGTTGTTGTTGTTCTTCTGTGTGGGCGTGGCCATCAGCCGTATCCGAGACGTTAAGCTATGGCGACAACGTTTACACAAGAGTTGCATTTTTCCAGTTTACACGGAGATAAAAACAGTGGTATTTTCAAAAGATTGTGAAAACGGGTGAACGAGGACGAATGGAGAACAGGTGACGACATTGAAACAATGGAGGTGGAGGGAAAACAGAACAATATAAGGAAGTACGAAGGTGATAGTAAACTTTAAGCATAAAACAGAAGCTCAAACACCAGAACCGTTAAATCTTTGCCTCCGGGTCAGTACTTTCCCTGTAAACTCCGAGCTGGACTTTGTGTCTGTTTGTCTGCAGGTTGGAGGAAGCGGCCGTCCTCACCTATTCTCCAGCTGTTCACCCCGTGGTCATCGCCGTGTGCTGTTTCCTCATCATCGTGGCCATGGTGGGATACTGCGGCACGCTCCGCTGCAGCCTCCTGCTGCTGTCCTGGGTAGGTCTTCATCCGGACCACCGCTCCACACACTCACTTACTGTTTTTGTATTTAATACCTCCGCCAAGAATGGATGAATGGATTTCAATTGGATTTTTGCGGAGAGGTGGTCCTTGGAATGGGGGAGAGGTGATTCGATTTTAAGGTGGATCTAGATCGAGCAGCTGTGGTGGAGCTTTGGAGGGTCTCCAAGGAGTCCTTTAGCAGGATTACGTAAACAGCAGGACAGATTCCTGCACAACTTGGTGGACAGATGTGGCCTGGATGAGGACTGAACCCATTACCGTCTGGTGAAGATCCTGATGGAGAGGCAGGACCAGGATTTATTTTTTCCAGGATGAACACCAGGACGGTTTCAACGTCTTTTTCCAAGCGTTTGTGAACGACGCGGAAGTTTGGATTCTCCAATGACTGGACCGAAACAAGCCACAGAAACATCCTGAGAGGTGGGGATGAGGGACTCCTCGGGACTGAGAACTAGATCCAGGACACTCAAGATCAGGGATTGAAACATTGGGACTTGGGATGTAATGGGGCCGGTTCCAATTGTGGACCAGGAACGAGTCATGCAACCCAGAGTGAGATTTAGTTCTGTTGAGATAAAGGAGAACTCCGTGCAGGAAGAAAGGAACCAAGAAGAATAAGTTCTCCCCGGACTTATTCTTCCCGGAGCGCAAACTGGGGTTCAGAGTTTTGTTCAAGGACCCTTTGACTTTTAGGTCCAAAGAGTCAAAAGCTAGCCCTCTGTCCTAGGGCTGGGCTTGAGCCTCGGGTCTTGACCGCTCCACCTAACTACGGCCGCTTGTAAAGGTTAGCATGAACACCAGAAACGGGGGCAAACCGTTTAGCATAGAGATTAGCATAAACGGGGACGGTTAGCTTGTGAAGGCAGGAGTAAAGACTTTGTGAAAACAGTCAGGATAAAAACTGAACGGCTGGCTAAGCTTTGCATAAATTCTTGAAACTGGACATGAAACGAAGTGGTTCTGAAGGTCCAATCAGTGGGTAAAAGGGTTAAGAGCGGTGGAAGCATCTAGTAGCTAGTTCTTCTGAAGTTTCCCCTCAGGACAAGTGGAGCTCAGAGTCTCATAGTTTGATCTGGTGAAGACCAGGACTAGAGGTCTCGGAGCCAAGACGATCCCAACCTGTCGTTTGGATCAGATAAGACAGGTAAGAAGCCCGGCTCACTGGCTGGAAGCCCGGGGGGGCGTGGCTCAACGTAAACATGACATTGGCGTGTTCCGTGTCTGAATGTATTCCTTAAAGTGACATCATCAGACCAGAGACTTCCTGCGGAGCTGAATGTCCCGATGGATTTAACCCCACAAAAGGGGGCGAATCCCTCGAATACCGGTGGGGTCTCTACTAGATTACACATTTAGAGGAATCAGATTACTCGAGCAGCCAAACCAACAACAACCTTTTTGAAACACCTGCTGACTGCTCCTGGAATCAAACGTTTGTCACATCTGTTCCGTTTGTCACTGGGTTTCTAGTGGGGGTCCGCTCACATCACCTGTCTGCTGCTGCCTCAGTGTGGGCTGGGGGGTGGGGGTGGGGGTGGGTTCAGGTGTCTCCATTGTCTTCAGAAGAGATAAGATTGTGCCTCCAGTCTGCCTCTGAAAGCCGAGATGCTGGGACACAGAGACCCGCCTCAGCCCTTAGAATGGACTCCCAGAGGGGATGATGGGAAACAAACAGAGGCAGGAAGTTCGCCCAGCCTCCTTCAGTCGCCGCTGAGGCACCTGGGAGATCGCGCCACAATAGAAACAGCCAGTCCACCTCCGTCCTGTCCCCACGGCCGGCCATTTAAAAAAAAAACAGTGTTTCCACCATTACCTCCTGGTTGTGGACACCTGACAGGAAGTCTTCACGCTGGTTCCGAAGACATAAGACGAGGACCAGAATTTTATATTGATGTCTTTTGAAATCATAACTTGGAGCCCATCCCAGCTGACATTGGGCGAGAGGCGGGGGACATGGTGGACAATTCCCCTGTTTGTGACAGAGCCAACACACCTGTAGGACCCAATGGGTCCTCTAGGACCCAAACCCAAATGGGTCCTCTAAATTGGACAAAGTCTAGCCCAAAAGAAGTTCTGGACTTCCTCACGCTTCTACCAGCTACGGAAACAAACACCTCAAAAGCCACATTGTTGTGTTCGACAGAAGCAACGCTAATGCTAATGAAGCATTCACTGATGCTAATGATGCTACATGTTCCGCTGGTTTGCTTGGTGACTTTTTAAGTCATGTCGAGAAACTAGGAATGTTTTTTCTTGAAAAGAAGGAGAAGCCGCTGTCGCCAACAGGTGGAGAAGGAGTTTTGGCGTTTTGGAATATTGCTGGGAAAGTGGGCGTGTCTGCTCAGACGCTTGAAATAGCGTCATTTTTTTTTCGGAGACGGAACCAGTTGTTCCGTCTTCAACGCCAACCACCAACAATCACATCTTTGACCCGATACCGCCTCTAAAGCTGGGATGATCCTTCAGCTAAGTCCGATGACGGGTCGTTCTGGCCCGCTCTAGCCCGCTCTAGCCCGCTCTAGCCCGCTCTAGCCTCCCTGACTGAGAAGGCATGTGCGGTAAAGTGTGTGTTTGTTAAAGTGTGCTCTGCGCTCTGCTGATGTTTACGCAACCAGGACAATCGCATCCATCCTCACGGCCCCTGAGTGAGGGTGTTTATCTGAGCGGTCCGACTCATCGTTTGAGTGTTTGTGGATGTTATGACAGAACATCCACGGAATCTGTAAACCGCGTGACTCGGGATCCATTCCTCCGGTTCCCTAGGAAACCTCCAGACCTTAAACAGGAAGTAGAAAGATCAAACAGTGAAGCCACAGAAACTTAAATTCTCATTCAGGTGGTCTTCTTCCTGTTTGACTCGCCTCAGCCGGTGCCCCTTACCTCGGCACCTTCCAGTTGGTGGGGGGGGGGGCCGCTGCCCATAATGGGGCGTCGCCCCCCAGACTCCATCTTTCTCCAGGAATCGTTCAGATCTTAAACAGGAAGTAGAAGGCCAGAAATGGATTTGAACCTGGAACCTTCACTTGCCTGGTTTTCTAAATGTCGTGAACAAACAGCCACAGGAGACGAAGATATCCTCGTCATCTCCACTGTTAGATGTCGGCCCGCTTTCACACCAGAACATCTGAACAACCTTCAGATTTTTTGTTCTATCATTCACGTTTGTTCCGGCCCATTTTATGTACTTCTAGTCGACCTCGTCTAAACTTGATCGGTGGATGATGGGCGTGTCCACAGCTTCTTCTGCCAGCTCCTTGGAGGCACCTCTGATGGTTCATCCTGGTCACAGCAGCTGCCTGAAGAAGTTGAGCAGCAGATTTTCCCACGAGATTCATGCAACCAGTTCGGACTGGACGGATGGATCCAGCCCGGCCATGTCCTCTGAACCCATGCTGTCAGGTCTGAGGACCTGAACCCATGCTGTCAGGTCTGAGGACCTGAACCCATGCTGTCAGGTCTGAGGACCTGAACCCATGCACTGCTGGCTGGTCCCTCCTCTTAAAGCACAGTTAGCTCTACGATGGGGATCTTCTGCTCAACGATGGACCACACCATCACGTCGGGTTTGAGTGTTCGTATGAGGTTGTGCCTCTCCAGGACTAAGAGGGGGTCTGGTCCTTCCTGCTGCTGGTTTCTGGTCTTCCTGGTCCTTGTGTCCTGCTGCGACGCATGGGGACGAGAAGGTTGACGGTCGCTTGAGGACCTGAACTTCACGAAGGCACGGATTTGATCCTCTTAACGTTCTTGATTGATCGGACCCCAGGGATGAGAAACTGAAAACGGTGACCCTTCCTGTCGTGTCCGTGTTTGTCCTCAGGAGTGAAGAGGTTCAGCCTCGTCTCCTTAATCAGACGGACGTGTCCACAGGAGATGTTTGACCCCCACACTAAACATTCGGTCTCTGCCTTTCAGTACTTCTGCAGCCTGCTGGTGATCTTCTGCGTGGAGCTGGCGAGCGCCGTTTGGACTTACGACGAGGTGAGAAAAAACTCACGTGATGGCTGCTGGTCCCCAAGCGTCACCGCCACATACACCGATCAGCCATAACATTAAAACCACCTGTGTTATATAACCTGGGGCAATGTTTAGGCCAAAAGAACAGCTTTATGTTCTGACTCCGGCTCTATCAGAACCAGCAAACGCTTTTCCAGTAGTTTGTTCTGCAGTACCTCTTCTGTGGGATCAGACAACACGGGGTAACTCCCAGCATGCATCAATTAGTCTTTGGTAACTACAGACTAGTTATCTACGAGAGTGGACTTAAATAAATCATTTGAAGTTTCAGCGATGCTAATTTGGAAGCTAATGGACACAATCTTATGCACCAAAAGTCCAAAATAGGAAAACAGGAAGTCCAGCCGACCGGTTCATCAGCTACCATTTGAACGTGTACAGCAGAACAGCAGGAAGTTCTTCCAGTTTTCCCTCGGGCTGTAATGTCGACATTTTTAACTTTATAAGCTCAGCAGCTTCTCAGGATGCCTGTGGTCATAATGTTCTGGGTTTGATCCGCTAAACAACATCTCCTACAGTCTATGAACCAGGCTGTCTGGTTCTGCTGCTGACTCAGCATTTCCAGGCCTCAGATGATGCTGATTGGTTGCTGGAACCTCCAATGAGATCACTGCTGCGCTCCGATTGGTCCATTCAGGTTCGGGACGGAAAATCGGACTTAGTACTCACTACTCCGAGTAAAACTGTTAAATATCTGTTAAAAAACTACTTAGTTGTAGTAATTAAGTTCATGGGACACTTTTATGACATGTTTTCAGTAAACTTATAAATATGTCACTTTTTATCAACGTAGTTGAAGAAGGGAAATGTGTAATTATTTATGGTTGGACCTCTGAGAGCAGCCAATCAGAGAGCAGCCAATCAGAGAGCAGCCAATCAGAGAGCGGCGAGGGACCAGCTGCTGGTTCCTTCAGCTGCTGACAGAAACTCGAGTTCAACGCGTCTCCGTTCTAAGAATAACCTGAAATGTGAGAAAACAGCAGATCGCCGCCGCTCTGAGGTCCGATCCTGTGTCACACAGCAGACAGCCCGATCAGAACCACACACAAATACTACACATTACTACTACACAGCAGACAGCCCGATCAGAACCACACACAAATACTACACATTACTACTACACAGCAGACAGCCCGATCAGAACTACACACAAATACTACACACTACTACTACAAACAGCTAATATACACATTTAATGTACAACTGATACACACTCCTAAGAAAGAGGAAAGAAAAAGAAAGGAGGGCGAGAATAAATAAATGATGAAGAGGAGAAGTCTAAGTGAGGTCAACCAGAGGTCAGGTGATCAGATAAGACCAGCTGTGTTGGTTTACCTGCTGGCTGACATCAATCTCTCACCTGCCTGCAGGGGATTGTGGGGACACACACCTGTGTGACAGCAGGATCATCTGAGTGGAGGGGGGGACGGAGGTGATGTCATAGTGACGCTGTGTTTGTGTGTGTGTATGTGTTTGGGTGCGTTTGTGTGTGTGATTGTGTATGTATGTGTCTGTGTGTGTGTTTGTACATGTGTGTTTGTGTTTATGTGTGTGTATGTGTGTGTATGTGTTTGGGTGTGTGTATGTGTGTGTATGTGTGTGTGTGTTCAGGCGGCGGTGCAGCGCTCCGACATGATCAGCCTGAAGTCTCGGATGCCAAACTACGGCCTGCAGCGATACCAGTGGCTCACACACACCTGGAACAGCTTCCAGACGGAGGTCAGAGGTCACACACCCACACATACATACACACACACACAGACACACACACACCCACACATACACACACACACACACACATACATAGACACACCCACACATACACACACACAGACACACACCTACATACACACACACACACACACACACACACACACACACACACACACACGCACACACTGGGTGGTCATGTGACCTGTGTGCTGACAGGTGTGTGTCTACCTGTGGACAGTTTCAATGCTGCGGCGTCATCTACTTCACTGACTGGCTGGAGATGACGGAGATGGAATGGCCGCCGGACTCCTGCTGCTCCGATCCGTATCCGGGCTGCGCTCGGAACGCCCACGAACACGACCTCAGCGACCTCTACCAGGAGGTGAGCTCCCATTGGACGAGAGACGTCGGAGTTGAACCAATCACAGTTCATAAAATCTTGGTTTTAAACACGAGATTAAAAACCGCCGTTTTGTGGGCTAACCTTGAAACCCATAACAAATACCGCCACCTTCCGGGGGTCTACCAATCAGAGACCCCTCAAAGTAGAAAAGTGTACTTTTACGAAACACGTATTTGTTGTTGTTGTTGTTGTTGTTGACGTGTTGTGTTGGTGTTTCAGGGCTGCGGTCCAAAGATCTACGCGTTTGTTCGAGGGACGAAGCAGCTGCAGGCGTTGCGTTTCCTGGGCGTGTCCATCGGCGTGGCTCAGATTCTGGCCATGGCGCTGACCCTCATGCTGCTCTGGGCGCTTTACTACGGCCAAAAGTGTCCGCAGCTGGACGCCACGACGGCCCCGCCCTCGCCGCCGACGGACGACTCCGCCCCTCTCACAGTGACGCACGGACCCTCAGCTGAGGCCGCAAAGCCCGGCTGCCACCGCGCAAATAAAGGCTGCGCTGTCCCGACCGGCGCCACGGAACCGGGAGAACTCCAGATCGAGATGGAGCGTCTGTCCTAGCAAACACTCACGGGGTGGGCGGTGGTGGGGGGCGGAGCTTAAAACAGAGTTCAAGTCTCGCTTTTAGTGTCAACATTTCTGTCGGTAATAACGCTTTACTCAACAAGAGAATGAGGTGACGGCGCCAAAAACAGGTCAACTCCAAAACAGGCACAGTTCGGGTCACTCTCTGAGAAGACCACCATCAAGACTTTGTTCTGCAGGAAGGTCCGTGTTTGGGTCACCTTTGGGGGAACCGTCACCAGATCTGGTTCACAGGCCTGAGGTTTCCCAACGGACTCGGGTCGCGTACCGGTCGGCGTACGCCAGCGCCACTCAGGGTTCCGCTTGTACCGGACGGGCTTCCTGCTCTGAAACAGGATCTAAAGTTCTTAAGGAGTCCAGTCGCTCATAGTTCTAGAATCTGAACCGGGCAAAGACGGTGTTGGATCTAAGGCTCCTCTAGTTCTAGTTCTAAGAACTCTAACCGTTGCTGGTTCTGCTGGTGTTCATACCCAAAGAGGGTAGGGTTCTTTTGGTTCTGAAACACCTAAGGCTCTTATTTTTCTTTGGAGAGTACTTTCTCTTAAGTTGGACTTCAAAGAGTCTCAACGAAACGTAGTTCTGATCACCACACCACTGCTGGATCACTTCAGTACCACAGAAAAGGATCCAAACAGTGGCGCTCCTCGGGTCAACTGACCCGAGGAGCGCCACTGTTTAAAATGTTATCACTGTCAGAAATGTTGGGCTGAAGGTTAAAGGTCACCTCTGTGGTGATGAAGAGGCACAAACGTCTTGGACTCTGGAACTGAGGGGGGTTTTGGGGGGGTTCTGGTACTGTTTCTTCTTGGTACTTTGTGTTTTTCACTGGATGAGAACATGGACTGAATAATTCTGATGGACAGAACCACAGTTTTCGGAAAAGAGGAACTTCATCCTCTTCCGGTTTCTCACCGCTTCTTATTTCAGACACTTTTACAGCCAGACTGTATAAAACTCTTTAGGTTAAAGTCGGGAGCCACTGGAGGCGGAGCCTGTTGGAGGCGGAGCCTGTTGGAGGGAATGTGCATGGTGTTGAATATTTAATGTCTCGGAGCGTTTCCCGGTGGAATAAAACCTTAAAACACGACGGCTGACGTTTGCCTTCACAGTAAAAACCGAGGACGTTTGATTCAGTAACCAGACCCGGCCGATGAGCCGGGCGGGGCTGTGAGCGGACCGACGCAGGCGGACGAAGGTTTCGAAGAACGAATCGCCCTCCGGAAAAGAAAACTCAATCAGAACTCAGGAAAACACCGGATAAAGTTCGGGGACTTTTTTCTTACTAGAATTGGAGCTCAAATTTGTCCAAATCCGCCGGTACTCGTGATCCGATCTTTCTGGGCCCAGCAGATACTTGAGTAACCTCATATCGCAGCTAGTCCTACGCCGTCGTTAGCTACAGCAAGGCTAGGTCCCCCGAAAAGTCCCCAATCCACTTCGGTGTGAACGTAACCCCTCTGATTGAAGTCATGTCTGAAAAAAACTACAAAAAGTAATTCCTCCTACTGGGTAAAGTTTAAACTACTAGAGTAAAATATATATTGTACATCTTGATCTTGGAGATATTTGCGAGGTAGATCTCCTCCAGTCGATTCCTATCCGTCAATTTTGGACTAAATCGGACAGTGCTTGAGAAATTATGGCCTGAAAAGGTTCGGAGATAGAGCTCCCCCTAGTTTCAGAAATATATCACCGATCTTTATCAAAATCAGTCCAGTTCTTCCTCACACTAAGGTCTATGTGAGCATAAAATATGAAAACGTTCCATGGATTGGTTGTTGAGTTCTGTCCGAAAAACTGTATTTTTTGTATAAAAACTCCCCCTAGTGAGTCAAATAAGAACTACTGGAGTAAATCGGGAACTCCAGCACTGAGTTCTCTGCGGGAATGAAACGTAAGTTTTTAACAGGAATGATCTGCGGCCGCGGCGGTTCCGTGTTGTCCCAGACTTTTCGGGGATATTGTGATGTTCTGGTGCCGCTGTGAGGAACCAGAACCTCAGAACCTCGTTGTTTACCTGATATCTAGAAGTTTTGAGGTACAACCTCAGATTCTGGTAGTTCTATCACGACCTAAAGAAGATCCATCTCCTTCATGCTGTTAAGTCCACGAACTGCGGAACCGGGAATATTCCAGCGAGGCCGAGCGGTCCAGAACTTGGTGCCAAAGTGCCAAAATAAAACCCACGGACACAAAACCCGGAGAAAACCCGATCTAGAAGTGGGAACGTTGGAGAACCTGGAGCTGCTGAGGTGGTCTCCGGACTCTGGTGTCCACCCAAAACCGCTGAGGTCAACAATCAGCACTATGAGATTTGATCCGAATGTAAAGTGCTATAAATTAAATGTATTATTATTATTATTATTATTAACTGTAAGGCCCGGATGTAAGCGGATTCACAGAGTCCGACACCAAAGTTCTCACCGTCCTGCAGCTGTTGGAGAAAGTGGAGGACGGACGGGCGGAGGCTCAGCTGTCGGGTGTGAAAAGCTCCTCACATCCAGCGAGGCTGAAACCCAACCTCCACCACCGCTGCACCGCCGGGTATTAATAGTCCATCCACCCTCGGCGTCGGCTTGGGTTAGAGGTCTCTGCTGGAGGAGGTCACGTGATCCCGCTCGGCGCTGATCGGCCTCTACGTGACCCGCCGCAGGTCCACCAAGATGGAGGTCCTTCATCATCTCGGCACGGAATGGATTCATGGAGGAGTCAGACGTTATTCTGGATAACTGCGTTTTATTAGAAGTGACGGGGTTCTGATGAGGTTCTGATGGGCCTGTGGAACCATCTACAGTTCAACAGAGGAGGCAGGGAGGAGGTGGGGAGTCCTGGTCCAGGAGCTGAAGGAGGAGAAGGAGGCGGTGAGTCCTGGTCCAGGAGCTGAAGGAGGAGAAGGAGGCGGTGAGTCCTGGTCCAGGAGCTGAAGGAGGAGAAGGAGGCGGTGAGTCCTGGTCCAGGTTCCGTCTGATGACGTTCTTCATCCGTGTCTCGCTCAGAATCATAATTTGAAGAATAAAATTAGAGATAGAGATTTAGAAAAGTAACAAATCGTGTTTAAAAGCAGCAAATTGCTGTTATTCAAATTAAATTTTTTTATTTCGGGAAATATTATTGGAAATTTAATTAAAGAAAAAAAAAAATCATTCAAAAATATCTATAGCTGTTTTTAAAATTAAAATGTTACTGTTTTTTTTTGTTTTTAAGAAAATACAGATTTTTCCGACAAAATAGATGTTTGTATAATAAACATTTTTATTTCCAAATGAAAAATGTTTTTTATGATCAAATTGATTTTGCAGATAAAAGCTGTTTAAAATGAAAATGTTAAAGATCTTAATATAAATTGTCTTTTAGATACAATAATGTATTTATAATAAAAATGTCTGCTTTCCTATAGAGTTTAATTTTAAGACAATACAGACTTTTTAAGTTAAATTTGCCTTTTTTTTAAATAAAATCTTTATCTAATCAAATATTTATTAAATAATAATCCGTTTTTTGTAAATATTGTAATCTAACTTTAGACAGAAATTGCTCTGCTTTAATATAACATTGCTGTATTTTATAATTTAAAAGAAAAAGCAAATTTCAAATTAAAAAAAATTGTTTTTAGACAGAAATAGTTAAAAAAACTAAAAAAATAAAACTGTTTTCACATGATTCATACATGAACAGCATTAAATATAAAAACAAAACCTCCATATAAAAACAAAACCTCTCTAGACAAGTGAGATGTTTATGTGAATATTATGAAACAGTTTTTATAGTCAGACCCAGGAAGCCTTCGTCTAAGACAAACACCAGAACCAGAACCGGAACCTGTAACCAAGGAAGCGGCAAAAAACACACACTTAAATAAAAACACACCGTGAATCCTGCAGAATAAACACAAACAGACGGACGTGTTTGAGTTTTTTAATAGACAATATTTTATTCTTAATTGTTCGGACACTAAAACCTTCGTTCTTTTTTTTCAATTCTTTTTTTTTTAAATATCATCCTGGATAAGTTCATATCTCAATCAACGAAACACAAGCTGTAAACAAACGAACCGTATCGACCGCCCCCTCCCTCGGAGTGTTTTTTTAAAATTTTTATTGGTATTTACACGACATCATGTAGCTCCTCCCCCTCCGACATGAAGGCCGAACCCGAACGCATGCATGTTAGAAAAATATCATCTCCACCTCCGACAGGAAACAAACGACGAGGACTGAGAGGAAACGGAACCAAACGACAGCAGAAAGAAGCACGAGCGACAAGAATCATAATAACAAGAATCGTAAAAACAAGAATCATCGTTATTTCTCTCTTTTATAACCCCCCCCCCCCCAACAAAAACCATATTCTAAAAATATGTTTTTTTTTTTTATATGTTTTCCCCCTCATCCTGAAAAACGTGAGGTCGGTTGCATATGTGGTCACAGAGTGATGCATGATGGGAGTCAGATGCGGTTTAAACATTTTTAAATATATTTGCATCAGAGTTGAGATGAATCCCAGAAAATCCCGATCCCCCTTGAACGCATCGTCTGCTCACTTTACTCCCAACAGGCTTTTTTTAATCCAGGAGCAGGAGAGCGTCCAGATAATCCATACAGGAAGTAAAGGTCCCGACGAAGATGATGGACAGGAAGTTGTGCAAAAAAACTTCTCCTCTGAGTAACTTTACCTCCAGCGGTGGAAAGTAACTGAGTACATTTACTCCAATACTGTGCTTCAGTACTAATTTGAGGTACTTGATTCTTTTTCGTTTGATGCTACTTCGCTGCAAACGTCCGACAGCGTTAGTTAGCGGTCAGCCATAACTTTACAACCACTGTGAGAATGACATTGATTATGTGGTTACCATGGTTACCGGTCAGTGGGCGGGGTCTATGAGGCCGCAGGTGAACATTTTGTGCCGAAGTCGATGCTGGATGCAGGAAAAAATGGGCCGCCGTGAGGATTGGAGAGGCCTTGAAAAAAAACTGTGATATAAATGACCGGGTCAGAACATCTCCAGAACTAAGGGTCTTATTGGGTGGTCCTGGTCTGCAGTGGTTAGAACCCTACCAGAGTGGTCTAAGGAAGGACCACCAGGGTCTTGGGTGATGGAGTGTGGACCAGCTCATGACGCCTGATCCCACAGAAGGTCTGCTGTAGAACAAAATACTGAAAAAGTTCATGATGGTTCTGATAGAAAGGAGTCAGAACACACAGTGTCCTGCCGGGACACCTCGGGTCCTACCTAACCCTTTGACCTTGAGGTCCTACCTTAACGTTGCTGCAGACCTTCGCAGAACCGGTATTCCCCAAAGGTAGTGGACGCAACAACCGGTTCTGAAGTCAGCACCTTGAACTGCGGATCTTCTCTAGATCTCAGTCCAATCCAGTATCTGTGGGTGGTTCTGAACTAACAAGTCTGATCCATGGGGGCTCCACCTTACAGCTTCCAGTCCTTAAAGGTTCTGCTGCTAACATCCTGGTACCAGATACCACAGCTCGCCTTCAGAGGTTCTGCGGGAGTCCAGGCCTCCACGGGTCAGAGCCGGCTTGACAACATGGGGGGCAGGTGGTTATAATGTTATGGCTGATTGGTGTTTATAGAAATATCATGATGGCAGCTGTCGATCTCTAACGTAATAACATCTGTAAGTGTGCGGCGCCTGCGGAAAAAGTACACGGACCCGTTAAAGTCGGTCCGGAACCGAACCAGAGGAGTGTGAAAGAAAGACGGCGCCGAGGTTCTTCTCACAGATTGACATCAAGCTTCTCCACGATGGCGGTTTGTTTTCTGTCCAGCCGACAGGAAGTCAGTCAGCCGAGGTAAAAAAAACAAAACTACGGCTATGTACAGAGTCAGAACCAGAACCGAGTCGCTCAGTCCGATCTGCATGCAGGATCATCCCGACTCCTGGAGACATTCGGGTCCATGCACTCCAGCACCCAGATAGAAAACATGCTCAAAGTTCTGCTCAGCTCACAAAACCCAAAACCCAAAACCTCCTCAGGAGAAATGAGGGGAAACGCTCCTCGGTCCTGGAGCACGGGTTCACCACCTCGCTGGTCCAGAACCCGAACCAGAACCTCTACGCTGGAGGTGAAATGACGGACTGATGAAACAGAGAAACAATTACTAAATAAAACAATTAAAAATGAAGATAAATTATCTTAAATATAAAAAGTAAATCCAACAAAAATAGTAAAATAATTATAATATTAAGAAAATAGTTGAAGTTCTGGTAATAATAGAACTTCTCAAATATCTTTTTTAAATGTATTCCCAAGAAAAACAAAATCTTCATTTTTAATTATTTTCTTATTGAAATAATGAAAAAATATTCCAATTATTTATTATTATTATTATTATCATTTATAATAATAATAATAAAGTTTAAAAATATATATTTATGTATATATATATAATTTATTATTATTATCATAAATTATAAAAGTAATAATAATAGTGTTTTATATATATATATATATAAATCAATTAATTTGTATTATTATTATTATTATTATTATTATTATTAATAATAATAATAATAATAATACAAAACTATGTATATAAAGTTTTGTATTACTATTATTATTATTTTTATTAATAATACTATTATTATAGTATTATTATAATATATATATATAAATTAATTGATTTGTATTATTATTATTATTATTAATAATAATAATAATAATAATATAAAACTATATATATAATATTTTATAAATGTATCTGTTCACAGTTACACATAAAGAATAATATTCTGATTATTAAAAACTAATGTTGAATAAAATGAATAATAATAATAATTCATATGAATTAATTTGGATTATTGTTATTATTGTTATTAATAATAATAATAATACAAACTTATATATATATAATGTTATATATGTCGCTGTTCATAGTTCGAAATTCAGAAAATAATGAAAGAGTAATAATGAATTATATTCCGATGAATTAAAAATGAAACTAAAATGAAACTAAATCAAATCAAATAAACATTAATGATAATTTTTATTCTCTGATAAAAAAACACCTCAAACATTTTTTTATAAATAGAAATGAGACTTTATTCTCGGTGAGGTGGCGAACGGCGCTCCAGAAACCTCGGCCGCTTCCTTTAAACTTAGCTTACTTCCTGTTTTTGGAGACATCACGTTTAAAGACACAAACACACGGGCGTAGAAAATAAAAAAAACGTTTTTCTCCCCTCAGACGAAAAGTTTTCGCTGGGATAGAAATCCGTCCGCGAAAAAAGAAAGAAAAAACCCCCAAAAACTGCAATCCAACGAGACGTTCCCCGAGTTTTACTGCGTTTGAGTTGTTCTTGCTAACCCGTCACCTCCGCCCAGGTCACATGATCCAAACCCCTGGCTTCCGTTGTGGGGGGCGGGGACGTCAAACCCCCCCGACCCATGATCCCCTCCGCTGGCTGGGTTCCCGTCTGTTAGCGGGGGTCGCTGGGATCTAGAGGGCGGAAACCCGGACGATGTTGGCCTGGGAGTAGTTGGTGGAGGCGGCCGAGGCGTCGCCTCCGCGGGTGGTGCCAGGCGGAGAGGGCATGCTGATGATGGCGGCGGTGATGTAGGGCTGGTCACAGTTCAGCGGCACCGTCTCCTCGAACTTAGCGTTCAGACTGGAACGACTAGAGAGAGAAGAGAATTGAAAAGTTAAACTTCCTTCTTCTTCCCATAATCAGACTTTTAGCTGTATATTTTTTTACAGTGCACACGCGCCATTTTTATTTAAAACGTACGCTAACGTCACCGTTAAAGGTTGTAGTGCGCCTATGGGGCGCCTCCTAGTGGACATAGGTGGTATTTTGATAGCAGAATTCCTCTGTGGGGTCAAAATAACATTTTCCAACTCTCCCACTAAAACTGTACACTGTAAAAAACTGTCCATAGATTTTACGGGTAAAAAAGTGGTAACAGTTCTAGACCCTTGGATTCAAAACAGTTAAACACGGTAGCAGAAAAGGGTGAATTATCGTAAAGTAGGAAATCCCAGGAGAAATTGTGAAAATTTACACTTTTAAAAAATCGTCTAAAAAAAATTACGGTAAAAAAAACAAAAAAACAGGAAAGTTTACTCTATAATACATTTAACAGTAAACAACTTAATTTTAAGTGGAAAACAGAATTTCAGTGTGGAAACACAAACTTCTGGTAAAACTAACTATTTAGTAATTACTGTAAAAGTACAAGAACTGATAATAGTAATTAATGTCTTATAAACCGTAAACAAGTTGACTTAATATTATTATTTTTTTCATCATAATTTACTGTAATATCTTGAGTTTATAGTCAAAATTCTGGAAATCACAGCTACGGATTAATTTGACGGTAAATTACACAGACTTTTTTTTTTTTACAGTGTAGAGGATCATGTACTTTGTGGTATTTCTATAAAATTTGATTTAATGGAGCTTCTGAGTTATGGTTAAGTTGGATCCATCGGATCCAAGAGTTTTTTTCTGCTTCCTTTAACGTTACTGGATGTTTGTTCTGGACGTTTCCCCTAACGACAACAAAACAAAAACAAAAACAAAAACAAAAAACAAAAACAAAAACAAAAAAACTGATTTAGATGAAACTTGGATGTTGGTCAGGAAAGATAAACGGACAATGTTCTTTATGTAGTAATATTTATATACATATATAGAAATAATCAAACAGAATTGTTCCAGTTCTGGAGCCCGAATGGACTCTGGACCCGGTTTGCAGAGATAAGACATAAGAACCATTAGAACCGGTCCGAATCTGCGGCGGGAGCTTCTGGTGAGGAGGAGCGGCGCTCCAGCTGTGATGGTCACCGATACTGTGAGTCAGGAGGAAAGAGGAGGAGCCAGGAGTTCGGGAGGACTTGGGTTTCCCAGCTGTCCATGTTTAGGAGAGCGTTCCCAGAGTTCCCAGACCTCCCACAGCTGGACATATTCTGGATTCCTGCTCCCTGACTCGGCGAGGGGAAAACGCCGCTACGTGATCTCTGGTGCCATGTGTTCAACTCCACGATCCTGGTGGGGTTTGATGAATACACGAGTCATGTCAGGTAGACGAAGACGAAGAAGAAGAAGAAGGAGAAGATCTCCTCATCGGTTCTTCTCTACAACCTCGGGTTTTAAGGATTTTGGTGAACACGCAGAAACTGAACAGCAGCAACAAACCTCTTTGGACCAGAATAGAAAGACGTTAGATCTTAAGTCATGAGTCCGACCTCCGTTCTTCTACTCTCTGGTTGGTTGTCAGGTTTCAACCTCAGTAGATCTTAATGAGATGAACCCTTTCCGATGGCTGAACCACCAGATGTCTTCAGACCCCTTCAAAAACCTTCAGTACCTCCTCGGCGTCTTCTACAACATCTAACGCCTCCTTAAGGACATCTGCAAACTTCTCATGGACTTTAGGACCTCAGAAGATCTTCAAGACGTTTGATTTTGTCAAATAGTGGTAAAGGCCCATGAAATTCCTTGAGGACCTTTAGTACCGCCGCCGCCATCTTCTACAGCATCCAGAACCTCTTTAAGGACCTCTACAAGCTTCTCTTACAGCTTTGGAACCTTCTCAGAATATCACGAGACCTTTTGTTTCACCAAAAAACCTTCAGCAAAGACAATTTAAACGTAATTGAGGGCTTATGGTTCTTCTTTGAGGAACCGAAATTATCTTCAAGCTTGTGTGGAACCTCCTCAAAGTCCACTGTAAATCCGTTAAGAACACTTCCTTAAACATTTTAAGGAGCTACTTTAGACCGTTAGAACCTTAGTATCAATAAAGGTTTCTTTAGGAACCTCCTTAATATTCTCCAAAACATCTAAAGTAGCTCTCAAATCATTTGTTTAGGTGATGAGCACTGAGCATCGCTGGAACTTCTTCAACCACCTCATGTAAGCCCTTAAGAACTTCTCCAGACCTCCTCAGTGATGTTTGGAAACTCCCCTAAGAACTTTAGTAGAGGGACCTCTTAGAACTTCTTGAAGGCCTTCTTCTTCATTGTCCTTCAAAAGGACCTCTATAATCGCTGTAAAGCCACCAAACATCTCAAGGGGCTGTGCAACCTACTAAGAGATCCATAGAAGTTCTTCAAGACGACAGGAACCTTCACTAAGAGCTCAAAGACCCCTTCAGAATTCCCAAAGTAACTTTGGTACCTCCAATGGCATCATCTACAACATCTGACACCTCCATTAAGTATTCCTGCCATCTTCTCATTCCTGCAACCTTCCAGTGGACCTTCTGAACCTCTGTAGTATTCTCAAAAACCCACTGGACACCTCTCACCAGCGAATCCATCACTTCTAACCCGACACCCTCCTGAACGACGTCTGAAAGCTCCTCGATTATCCTTAGACGTTCTTCAAGGCCCGGTCACCTAAGATCTCAAGGAGCTGTGAAAGTTCTAAAAGCACCTTGAGAACTTCAAAACAACTGGAATATTCACAATGAGCTCCCAAGCACCTTAGATATGTTTGGATGTTCCTCA
The DNA here is from genome assembly GCA_009660295.1 of Lophius piscatorius. Lineage (NCBI taxonomy): Eukaryota > Metazoa > Chordata > Actinopteri > Lophiiformes > Lophiidae > Lophius > Lophius piscatorius. The sequence continues at coordinate 5,531 of VRLP01001955.1, read as the reverse complement.
GGAACCCCGGGCAACCTCCTTTAAGATGTGCCAGAACCGGTCCAACTCTCCCACAGTGACCTTCACAATGAGCTCTTCAAACGGTTTCTCATCAGGAACCCCAGAATCTCCTCTAAGGATCACATGAACCACCTCAGGGCTTTGAATAGTCCTAATACTCTCAGGGTTCAGAGGTTTCTCATGAAGGTCTACAACCTTTGAGGAGACTTGGAACACCTTTCAGCATCTTCAGAACTTCCTGCTCGGACTGAGCAGCGATTCTGGTTCCTACCTGTTGGCGAAGGGTCTCTCCCTGATCTGGATTGTGCTCAGTTCCTGGATGCTGCCCTTCAGACCCACCGACATGTTGGAGTTGGGGACGTTGAAGGACTTCCTCCTCCTCCGGGAGCAGCAGGAGGTGAAGCCGTGAGGCGAGGAAGACGAGGAGATGGAGGAGGTTCGGGACACCTGCTTCAAGAGGGTGGCATCCCGGAAGCTGGACTCGTAGACCTTCTCGTCCACAAACTCGTGGTTCTGAGGCAGGAAGTGGGATCGGATGTTAGAGAAAAGCAGCATCTTACTAAACCAAAGGTTTTTCTCAGATTGGGCCAAGAAGACGAGGAAGACATGTTGACATTTCTTTAGCCTGTTGCTAAGGAAACAACTGCATGTGTGTGTGTGTGTGTGTGTGTGTGTTCTCTCACCGTGGTCTTCTCCAGACAATGCAGAAGGTGATGATGATGCACCTCGAAGGTTGTGTTGGTCTTACACACCAGCGCCTGCCCCGCTTCCTTTGATGCCTTTAAGGGGAGGAAAACACAAATCACATGACCACCAAGTGAGTCGGCCCCCCCCGGACCGAGCCTTGGACTAACAGCCTTTTCAGATTCCCCTTGGGGGACTACGAATGTCCTGGACCTCAATAATGGATCCTCACTCCAGGGACCAGGGAAGACAGAAACCCTGTCTCCTGGGAAGGTTATGACCCAAACATGACTCGTCTGATTTCCATGGGAGTATTTGTCCGGAATTCTGATTCCCCTAAGGAAGGAAAACTTCTCGCTCTGATGCAACAGAGAAAGAAATTCACACCTGGGAACCCAAATATCCTGGAAAGGGAGCAGAAAAATGTTCTGGATCCTAAAGGGACGCCACAACTCTGACCTCTCTGGATCTTAAAAAGGTCACGCTGCTAGCTTCCCTAGATCCTAAGGAAGGTGACATATCTGACATGTCTGGATCCTTAACGACCTGGAAGACCCTTCATTTCTAGATCATGACTGTAAGTGACACACCTGGTCTCTGTGGATCCTTAAGGAAGTGTCACATTTCACATCTTTGTACCTTAAGGAAAGTGACACGCCCGACATCTCTGTATCCTGAAACAGGAGACGGACCTTAACTCTCTGGATGCAAAAGGAAGTGACGAACTGCTGGAACTCACGTGCCAGCAGTTCTACCCGGGATTATCGGGCCTTGGTGGATCTATTCTATTCCATTCTACATGTCCAAAGTAGCTCTGCTAGTATATTTTTGCTTATTTGCTTCATACAGCGAGAAAACAGCGTCTCTGCCTTCATTTGTATCGACACGGGTGAAGAAAAAGTTCACGTTTTTATTTGTTTGCTGCGTGTCAGGGGATTGAACCAACAACAGCCTCAGGGGACGTTTACAGGAAAAAGATTTTTGCAGAAAATTGTTGAACCATTTTTTTTAAGAGCTGGTCTTTCGTTCACATGGCAACTAGGGATCGGCCAAAAAAATGTCTGTTTTTAGATAAAACCGGAGCTTTAATGGGGTCTAAGTGCTAAAAAATGTGTGTATGTGTGTGTGTATGTGTGTGTGTATGTGTGTGTATGTGTGTGTGTACGTGTGCGACACCCTGTAAATATTATGATATGTTTTATAAACATGCTAAATAGTTGTCTTAGCATAGTTATTAGCAGTGTAAATATTAAGATATGTTTTATAAACATGCTAAATAGTTGTGTTAGCATACTTATTAGCGGTGTAAATATTCAAATATTTTTCATAAACATGCTTATTGGCTTTGTTAATATGAGGTTTAGTTTCATAAACATGCATAAATTTGAAGATTAGCTATAAAAAAAAGTAGTTGTTTTAACGTGCTAGTGAGTGTTGGGAACACGACAGTAACTTGGGAACTTCGAAGATGAGATAGCCGCGTAAATATGAAGCTTGGTTTTAATAAACATGCTAAATAGTTGTGTTAGCATGGTAATTAGCGGTGTAAATATTAAGATATGTTTTATCAACATGCTAATTAGCTGTGAAAATATGAAGCTTAGTTTTGAGACGTGCTAAATAGTTGTGTGAATATGAAAATTAGCTATTTAAAAAGTAGTTGTTGGTGGAATGAACATGCTAGCGAGAGTTGGGAACATGACTAACACTTCAAACGTTCATGTCCACAAGATAATTAGCATATTTTGGAACGAGAATGCTAATTAGCAGTGTAGATATGAGGCTAAGTTCATAATTATGCTAATTAGTTACTTGTGGGAACAAGATGATTTGCTGTGGGAACTTTGTTGATCCATATAATTAGTTGTAAATGACTGGTTTGATCAAAATAGTTCCCTGAACAACATGATGACGTTCAGGGAACGTAAATTTGTAAACATCTGGAGTTATTCCTACGTGGCTCTTGCAGAATATGGGAACATGAGGACTAGTTGTGGGAACATGTATGTTAGATGTGCTGTGATTTTAAGAACTTGAGGGAACATGAGGATTGGTTGTGGGAACAAGATCAAATCCCGCTGCAGGGACATCCTGCTAATATCTGACGTGCAGAAGAGGAAAAAGGTCGAATGTGTCCGTTCTTCTGGGTCTCAGTGGGATCAGACCAAAACCTGACTTTTCAATAACGTCAGCGCAAATTATGGGATGGATTTTCTTTTACTTTGTCTTCCGATGACTTTTCCAGAGAAATCCGGTTCGGCCTCCGCTCTAAATGGAATCCTGACATTTACTTTTAAATAATTGGATAATTGATAGAGAAGATCGGACAGAGATCGGACAGAGAAGATCGGACAGAGAAGATCGGACAGAGATCAGACAGAGGAGATCGGACAGAGAAGATCGGACAGAGAAGATCGGACAGAGGAGGTTCAGCTGTAACTTTCCTCCATAATGTTTTTCCCCGAGGAGAAAACAAAAATCTCCAACATCAACAGAGAGCATCTCTGTTGATGTTGGACGGTTCTCCTCACGGCCTTTCCGTCCTTCTGTGGATCGGACTGGTTCTGGACTCAGTCAGCCAACCATCAGGTTTGATAAAGGTGTTTGTCTCCTGTGCTTGCGTTACCAAGGCGACCCCACATGAATATTTAACACAACCACAGAGGTCCAACTCTCGGTCCTGTGGCGGTCTGATGGACCCTCACGTTCTCACTTTTTTACGAGAAGCTCCCTGACTCTAGGTTCCTACGGTAACCGCAGACATCAGAGGGATTCAAACTCTGGTCACCTTCTGGGCTCGTCTCTTCTCGGCTCTCTGGCTCTGGTGGTAGATCCGGCTGAAGTTGGAGACGATGACGGGAACCGGCAGGGCGATGACCAACACGCCGCTCAGAGAGCAGATGGAGCCGAAGATCTTCCCCATGATGGTCTTTGGTACCATGTCGCCATATCTGACGGACAGACAGACAGATGGAGGTTTAGGTCTACAGCCAGTCCAACGTTACCCCACACAGATCAGTTGGAGGACCAGGATCTGAGTACCGATTCTGGACCCCCAGCAGTAGTGATTTATTCTCTCTGTAACAAATGAAATGGTATCTTAGTTTTTTACTAGAAATGTTTTCAGTATTTCTCAGCTTTTCTTTCAGTCAAGGATCCTTTAAAATTCTGGAGTCACCTCACCACCAGTTAACCAAGTAACCAGTCAGTTAACCAACCAGCCAACAAAACACTCACATTAGCAACTAACCAACCGACCAACCAATTATCCAATAAACGGCCAATCAGACAAGCAACCAACCAACAAACCAGTTAAACAACCCACAAATAAGCCAACCAACCAACATACCAAACACCAATTTTATCAACCAATCAACCACTTAGAGAACCAACTAACTAACCAACAAGTTAAACAACCAACCAACCAGCCAATCAAACAAGCTGCCAGTTAAAACCAAACAATCGATTAATGATTTTAAGTTGTATAAATACCATAAACATTTTGTTAATAACTCTATTTTAAATAAAGTTTTGTGTGTTTCTGCATCTGAATAATTCAATCGACTTTTTAGCTGCGATCTTTATTTTGCATTCTAACGTCTTTACATTGTTGATTTTGAACATTTTGGTTTGTGATGTTTCGTCCTGATGATAAAACATTCCTCTCCTCTGGATCTGCAGACAAACAGTATTTATGAATAATGAAACTTTAAACCAAACACTCAGTGGAATTTTCTTCCATCCGTCAGCAGAAAACGACGCTGACTCAGCGTTTTGCCTCCGCCGCTGTTTTCAGAACGGAGCTGCAGTTCCCTCGGCGTCCACACGGAGGAGCCAGAGATCTTCCTGCCTCCTCCTCAATCTATTCTCCATCACCTCCTTCCTTCATCAGAGCGGAATAGATTCAGGGAACTTGTGCCGGGTCCACTCGGCGCTCCACGGTGACATTAGAGTAAATAAATAAATCAACTCAGCGGCTCTCTGGTGGTTGCGTCTCCTCACTGGCCCACTTTCCACTGGCCTCCTTTAAAAACACGTCTCATTCATTATCATCACACTCCGGCTGATATTCCATCTGATGGCCATTTCCCAGCATGCTCTGATGTTTGGATGGCGGAGGGTCTCTAGGGAGCAGAAAAATTCATTCCCGCGCCGCTGGGCTCCGATAAATTAATTTCAAACACTCGCAGTAATAATCAGGAAAATTTGATGAGCTGGTTTTTTTCACAGCTCTGCTGGTTTTAAAGGAGCAGTTCACCCGAACCTCCACCGGCAGGAAGTTTCTGAGTCCGCAGAACATTTTTCTGGAGCTTACTGGGAAACACCATTACGACGTTCTCCTAAACACGATGATGAAGATACGGCTGTAACGTGGGATCCAGGTCTTCAGAAGATCCCAAAGGGAAAATGTTATTTCCACTCATTTACGGCTGAAGTTTTTCGCAGGATCTAAGATAAAAAAACGTAATTAAGCAACCTGACTGAGGCCGGTATGAATGAGTTATTTCCAGATCTGTGTCCCGTTCTTCCACCAATTTTTGGGGAATCGGTCCAGTATCAGTCCTGCCTACCAACAAACTGAAAAAACAACCAACCAACCAACCAACCGACTGACCGACCGACCGACCAACCAGCAAACCAACCAACTGGCCAACCAACAAACCAACAAACCAGCAAACCAACCAACTGGCCAACCAACAAACCAACAAACCAGCAAACCAACCAACCAGCCGACCGACCAACCAGCAAACCAACCAACTGGCCAACCAACAAACCAACCAACCGGCCAACCAACATACCAACCAATGGACACGGGTGAAACATAACATCCAAGGTGGAGCTTAAAA
>VRLP01001954.1:0-105453 GCA_009660295.1 Lophius piscatorius | reverse complement strand
AAGGTGTGTTGTGGCAAAGTTCACATGAGCCTCAACATTCTCCTGAGTTAGCCAAGCTTTCTTCATTGCCATTCTTCTGTGGAAGCCATTTTTTGAACTGTGTTTTTCAACTAGTGGAGCCATGAACTCTGGCCTTTATTGAGGTGAGAGAAGCCCGCACTTCCTTGGGTGTTTTCTTTGGATCTCTTTTGACTTCCTGAATGAGCCTCCGTCATGCTCTTGGAGGAACTTTGGAAGGTCAGCCACTTATTTCAAGTTTTCTCCATTTGTAGATAATGTGTCTCACTGTGATTCACTGTGCCGTAGAAATAGCTTTGTAACCCCTTACAAGACTGATGTTTTTCAATCATCTTCTTCCTCATTTCATCTGGAATTTCTTTTGATTTTACCATAGTGTGCCACTGGTGAGACCTACTAATAACTTCTTCCTGCTTCTGGAAATAGTCTACATAAGTGATGATGATCGAACAGGGCTGCTAGTAATCAGGTCTGGTAGTGTTTAGTCCAGCTGCATCCTGTTATGTGGTTTGGTAGATTTTTGTATTTAGTCTCTCAGGGGCCAGATACTTATTTCAAAGCACCATATTTACTTTTGAATCGAAATGAAATTTGGTGAATGTATCAGCCTTTGTGTTGGATTTTGCCGACTTTGCAACCAGGATCCCACAAGCTTTTTCTTCGGCAATGCACATAAACTAACTAAGTGTTGTAATTATTCACCTCAACCATGCAGTTGAAGTGTGTTGAGGTATAGTTCTCCCTCTACAAGCATAGGGGGGAAAGGAGAAAAAGGGGAGAGGAATTGATGTGAGAGGTTACTGTTGGCAGAGTAAATCCCATGTGATGCCAGCAGAACTGCTGGAATGGGCGCTACATTCAGGCAAAGACTGATACCACACGCACGCACACACACACATGCACACATGCTCACAAAACACACGCACACACATTCATGCATATTGCTGTAAGGCCTTGTCACCCAGTGGTGGGTGAAGTACATGAGGTTGACACATACACACACATTAAGAGAGTGAGAGTGAGAGAGAGATGCTGATGTGCATCCCTGTATAGTATAATATGTCGTATAAGTGACATTTCAGGTATGAGTCCTTGAAGGGCAGCAGCATAGGAAGACATTGCATAGAGGATAAAGGAGGCAGAGGCATGAATAGCATGGAGGAAGCTGGTGGACAAAGAGGAAGAGGGATGATGGGATTACTTTAACATCCAGCAAAGAGCTGGAAGAGGGATGCCTGTGTCTTTGAACCTGTCCGTCTCCCTCTCATCCCCCCAGATCCCTGCTCCACCCTCCCTCCTCTGCTTTCCCTCCCTCCTCTCCCTATGTCTCCTTCACCCCTTAACCCCCTACCTTGATAGATCACATAACCGCTATGATACCAGCTGGTTGACTCCTCATTTGCATGTCTTTCAGCTTTTCTCCCTTATTTGAGAGAGTGGTTACAGAGAGAGGCGAGGGTGAAGGGGGAACGACATGTAGGGGGGATTTCTGGGTGATGGAGGGGCATTGTGAGGATCTCAAAAAAAGATGAGGACCTGTTTCAGTATCTAATCCAACATTAAATTTAAAGATACCCTGTGGATACAACAGGAATCGCTCGTCTGCTGGCCAAATGAGATAACAGTATATTTTCAAGGACTAGTCGGTTTCATTGCGGCTCAACTTCTCCCACCGCTCTTCATTTGAATGAGTGACAGGATTGTATTGTGCCTCACTATTCTGGTGAGGTGTCTCTTCTAGTGTCTGTCTCACACGGAGAATACACAATACAGCCATGCATATTCACATTTCTGCAGACAAACACATCAACACGGATACACCAAAAATGTCAACAAATAAAAGTTAAATACATTTTTTTTTTCATTTTTTGAGACTTCATCTCATCATGGAACAAAGTTAATTACCTTTTTTTTTCACATTTCAGTGTTGCTGCTCATCACTTTTATATATCAACTTCAAAATCTTGAAAATTATTTCATTTCCTAGATCCTGTATAATAGGCTTACATTTATTATAATATTTAAAAAACAAACAATGAATCGAGTTGACCCAAAAAAAAATTTCCAATCTCAATTTTGGACAGGGTAGAAAAAATTCGATCGATGGAAATACAACTAGCAGGTCTGAGTGAGATGCACATTTTTTAGTGGTGACAATGAATGAATGAAGTGTGGGTAAGTATTAGAATTAGTAACAGAGCTGTTTGTCTCACCGTGCGTCACCTTTTGAATCACAATTGTTTACCGTTACCAAGTTGGCTCTGAAAGATGTCAGCGCTGTCTGTGACTAAGGATGACCTCATCAGACAGGTCAAATAAACTGGAGCAGGAGCCGCAACGTAAAAAAATGTGCGCACAGCGCCCCCTGCCTGTGGAAGAGGGCAGCGAAAAGGTCGTCGGTAAGGGTCTGTTGGTGTAGAGGCAGAAAGCTGAGAGACAGAAAGCTACGGAAGCGTATTGCATTCAACTCAGAAAAAATATGTAGCCCGGTTTTTATGAATTAACGAATAAGTTATCGCATTCAGAGACATATCTCTGAATGAACGAGATAAGTTTCAGTCACGTGAGAGTTGGATTTCACAGAAAACAATCATGAAACGCTTGTTTAGTTTAATCCACATGTAATTTGGGCTTGGCTTAATACATTGGGAGATACTCACGTCTCTAAGTAACATAAATTGTCTTACTATTAGTTTGTCAACTTTGCCCAGGCACCTAAGGACAACGCGGCTATTCAGACAGAAAGTCCAGGACTCTTTCTTTCCTGAATTAATGAGATAATTTAAGTCGTTCGCTCAGAAAAACGGGATTTTTTTTCCCTTGTTGAATCCAATAGGCTTCCGTAGAAAAGTTTATACATATATGTATTCTATTTTTTTTTGTGCGGTTTACAATGAAGTTTATGTGTCTCTTACAACAACATAGTCAGTTTACTATTGTCTTAATAGTTCCTAATAATGTTACCACATATTTACCTGCATGCTGCTCTTTCTCATCTCATTCATACTATTTAATCGATGCTTATTAAAGGTGCAGTGCGTAACATTTAGGGGTATCTCTTTAAATAAATGGAATATGATATTTATAACTTTTATTTGTATTATTTTTTGAACTGAACTGCTTGTTTTTTCCAATTTTCTTTAGCAACAGTACTAATACCACTCTGTGAAAATACTCCATTGCAAGTGAAAGTCCTTCATTCAACAGTAAAAGTATGATCAGGAAAATGTGCTGAGAATTAAAGTAAACATATACATTTTTCAGTAAATACTCCCTTTTAGTATTATTAAATAGGCTGTTCTTTTTTTTAATTAATCATTATTACTGCACTGTGGTTTAGTTGCCCTGAAGCTCACAGCAAGAGGGTTTTGGGTTCAAATCCACCTTGGGTTATGCATTAAGTTCTGTGTTGAGTTTGCATGTTCTCCCTCCTGTACCCTGTTGGTACTCCAGTGAGCAAAGCCAATATGGTTAAATCAATGGCTCTATATTCCCTGTAGCTGTGAATGATTATTTATTTTTGATGTGAATGATTATTTGACCCAGGCTCTCGTCCAATGTCATAATGTCCAAACCTGCACAATATAAGCGATTACAGAAAATGGATGGATTACTGCCGCATTTTGCAGTAATTTCAAGGGCTTTATCCTGCTGTGTAGTTTAATCTATAAGATAATCATAGCCTTTTTAGATCATCACTGTCGTGTGAGAAACACATATCCTCAAAATATCAACTTTTAACATGATCAGCATCTTCTCAGCTTTTTGACATTTTTTAGTTAATCCAAAATGGTTTTAAGTATATATATCTTAAGAAGTTGGAAAATTTTCCAAGGTCATAAAGAAAACCCCTTTTTCAGAAGACATTAATAATGAGTGACTGTTTACAAAAAACCCCAGCTTTTTGTTGATTGTTTGTTCTGTAGGATGTAAAACATTCATTCACTCATTCACGAGTTTAATACCTTCAAACCACTGAGCACAGCACCTAACAGAACTATGTAAAGATAATCTCATGAAACATAAATGTAAACGGTTATGTTCATAATTTAAAGATAATCAGGGGTCATTAATGTTAACTGATAAGAAAAAAACCCATTTGTATCCAAACATGAAAAATGTCTCCTATAACAGTTAAACACAGGCTTTTGTACTTTTCTTATTATTTTTTGTTATTATTGTTATTGCTGAAATGTCTTTTAACATTTCAGCAATTAATCTGTCAAACCATGTCAAGATTGCTTTATAAATCTTTCTTTAAGATGAAATGCAACAAACTTTGTTAAACAAGTACATCATATCATCTGAAACTGATCGCAGGCCCTTGAATCGACTCGACTCGAATCGTATCGTGGCAGACTCTGTGATGCAGACAAATACCGTTTTGTTGTGCAAAGAATCTTTATAATATTGTATCGTGATGGAACTGGTGATTTCTAACCCTACTAGTCAGACACCAGAGCTAGCACAGACTATTAAACCCACCATAGTAGCCAATGAGTTGAATCACTTCAATGCATGTTTTGATGCCTCTTGACTTGTGTGTGGAGTGAGTCTGATGGAGATCTCAGTGCATGAGGTCCTTCAGGTGGATTAATGTCAGGAAGGCAGCAGGGCGGGCTGACATCCCATGGATTGTTCTTAAATCCTTTTCTGACCACCTAGCCCTGGTCCTTGAAGCTATTTCCAACCACTTCCTCTCCCTCTGCATCATCCCCTCCTGCTAAAAATGTCCACAATAGTCCCCATAGCTGAAACCTCCTGCCTTCCAGCCTCAGGGGCCCTGACAACAAACGAATCAGCCATGAACCTGGGACCATCCCTCCCTCTTTCAGTGGGTCCATACTTTTTCTGACAGACAGACCCAAAATTGTGAAGATTCTCCAGGAGGAGTGACCAGCTATGGCTTCAAAGATTTCTCACCATCAGCCAGGCTCATGTGGAACGAGAGGACCTTCAAATACCTTGTTAACCACAAATCTAAGAAGCGTACCTGCTGAGAAGCTTTCTGCTGAGTGCTTTCTCAACAATGTGGTGAGAAAGGTACATCAGTGTCTCTTCTGCCTCAGAATGAGAATCAGCTTTATAGGCCATGTATGAACATCATATAACATCATTATAATATGGACAAGGTAATTATAAAATGGACTTGGTAAAAAACAAATATACAAGCTATAAACAAATGGACATGTTCTTATGTACAGAAGAAGACTAGGGAGGTTTGGTTTGAGCAAAAAGATCCGACAGAACCTTTACCCCTGTTCTATTGACAGTGTCTTGACAGGGAACATCATCACTTGGTTCGGCAGCTGTTCCTCTCTGGATCAGTAGAAGCCTGCAGGGAAGCATTTCTCTACAACTTTGGGATTGTACATGCATGTGACAAATAAAATCTTAGTCTAAGTCAAAAATAGCCTCGAATGTAGCATCAATTTGTCCCAGAAATGTTCCCCAAAGTACATAACTTGAGGAAATTTATTTAGTTACTGTGCTCTTTTGTTTCAAATAAGTCACAAGCAAGTTGGCCCATTATTTGCCTTACAACGACGAGAAATCGTATGATTGAGTGTGTCCATGAAGGCAACATTGACACAACGTGTTCTTTTCTGGTGCGCACGCGCACTGAACCAACCAGGAAGCAGAAGCCGGAGCTGACGGATTAGGTGGACGTATCGTTGAGCGAAAGCCGCGGCTTTCCACTCATTTATTTAGTTTAATGTACCCGTTGACAGAATGACGTTTCATTGAAATGGAAGCTTTACATCTTAAACGGAATTCAACATAATTTAATGTATATTTGGGTGTCAAAAAGTGAGTCACAATGATGACAGAATGCGAGCCGACAGAGAGCTGCGGCTCAGTGCCGGACTCCGGAGCGACAGCGGCGCTTGCTCCGGAGTGGAACTTCAACCCCACCTCAGACTACCCAAAGGTGATATTCGACCGGACTAAGTTAGTTCTGGGGCTTGCAGGGAACCCCGGAGTCGCCGTTCGTGTGTCGGACTCCTGTGAAAGCGTCCTGACAGAGCTGGAGGCGGACGGTTCCGGCGAGGAAACCCTGTTGTTGCCGTGTTTAACAGGAAGCTCGTCTCCTCGGGCTGTGAGGGAGAAGAGAAGGCGGAATAGACACAGCTCATCGTCCGATAAAGATACGCTGGCCTCCCCAGGTAATCTTTAGGATAACTGTGACATCTCATCCAGTAAAAAGTATGTGAATGAAGTGCTCAGTAATAACGATAACATATCATGTCACATATGTTTAAGTGCAGAGTAAAACTAGCTCAGTAATAGGTTGTTAGGCTGTTGTGTGTATCGTGTATCTTATTGTATAGCGGTATATTGCAATATTTATAATATTGCAATATTATAATATGTATAAATATTTTGTGAATGTTATTGACATTACCATGTACAGATGATTTAGGAAAGGAATAATGTATAACTATTTGGAATAGTTGATCATTCTACTTAATGAACAACTTCTGCCAGACAACAGTTGTCTCAAGGTGCTTTCCAGAAAGAATAAGTCTTCACCAAACTCTTTTATATTATTTTTGAGTTGGCTTAGAATTCCAAACAGAATAAAAATGGTTCAAATAAGCATCCCATTTGAAATTAAAACATTTAAACTGATTGACATTTCATTCGGTTTTAAATGGTGTTCTTAAATGTTTATAAAATAATGTACCACTTTTTAAATATTTTTATCAGCAATGTACAACCTGATCAGCAAAGAATATTTTTTAAGGAATAATATCTCCATAAAGACATACAATACAGCACTGTGCCATCAGTGTTTGTTTATTACATACCATTTTTTATCATTATAAATAAAGAATTGTACAATGTTGTAGTTCAAATTGAACCAAATTAGTGATCGACTTGTTCTGATGATGTTGTCAGGCTTGACAGACCCATTTGAGAAACATTGTTTTGTATGAAAAGGAGAAAAAAGATGGAATAGGGGAAATCAAAGATAAGATGACTGTATTCAAATTCACAAGCCACATTCTCTGGTCATTTGTTTTATTACACTACAGGTGCGTACTGACAACAGCAATCAGTTTTATGGGTTTATGCAAAAAGCCACATGAAGTCTGCCGTGACCATTTTTATTCATGTTGCCATGTTAATGTCTAGGACCACACATGAAAGTAACTTAAAACCGATTTGAAAAAATTGGACATTTGTACTCTTATAGCCCTGACAAAAAAAATCCGATTCACATTTGAGTCCCTTCAGCCTGGCGATATGAATGTAGCCTAGATATTCTGGGAGCAGAACATATTCTGACTTGACTGCTAATTGGATTCCACACCTCCTCCTCATGCCACCCGCCCACTTTCCCCCTTGCAATGTAGTTGCAACTCTTTTCTCTCACTCTCTACTGGGATCCATTGTTCTACTCTGTTCTATCAGAGCCAGAAATCTAGGCTCTAGGTAGACAGAATGAGCCTGAAAGCTCAGGTAATACTGTTCAATTTCCTCTAGCCTTTTAGCATAATAGTGTTCAGGTCCAGAAATAACTGGACAGAATGAGAAAAAAAAACTAGTACTACCATGAACCTGGGATTGGTTTTTGTGTTTGTGGGTCACTTTGTGTAATATAACAAGTCATTCTCATCTTCAGATCTCAGTGGCAAATTATTGCAGCTAAGTTCTACTATCTAAGCAAAAAAAAATAGTTTTTATGTTTTCTATAGAAAGCATCAGATTGAGGGATGGATCAGGTCAGCATATCACCAGAGCTCAAAATGAGCCTGATTCCAACATTAAATATGCATAACGCATTTGTGTATGCAAGCACACACATGGAGACATGCAAACACTCTGGATTCCACTGCAGTTGATGATAACAGGGAAAGAATTTGGATGAGGGAACTTTTATATGTCTTTACTTCTCATCCACAGAATGATGGTAAAGGGAAGAAGGACAGACAGATTCCTGCGTCCTCATTTACATTACATGGTGACATAATTTTAAACAGTACGCTCTGGTGTAAAGTGATGTCATCAGTTAGCTCAAATTAATAAATGGACTTCAGCTATTGTTATAAATTTAATAATGAAGGTAAACTATAATTCTAAATCTCTCTTGCAGACAGGTAAATTATATTGGAAGAAATCCGTGGGGCAATCTGTCTTTAGATCTGCGTTGACAGAATGTAGTTCCCATATTGAATCTGACTTTGATCTGTTGTCCTATAACAATCCGCTTCGCCACAGAACACCAAAAAGATGCCTTCATGGCCAAATTTCTTGTTGCACGATGATATATTAGCAAATAGAGTGTTTTTTTGTTAGATAGGCACCCACACACACAAACCTTAGAGGTCACATACCTATATAATAACAACATTTTATTCAGTTGAATGCAAAATGGCTACATACAGACACAAGACTGTATAAATCAAACCAATTTTGTTGCCATTTTAGCCACAGTATACAATATATAGCTCTCCAAATCAAGATCAAGGAGGTTGGAATCTTAGCATCTCTACTTATGTAAACATTGTGTGGTTCAGTCAATAGATTGGGTTCGTCAGGAGGACTGACACTCAAAAATCCATGCTGGTGAGTTCAGACAGATGTTTCAATAATGGTGTTCTTCTTTCAGAATTAAAGACAGGCTTTTAGTGATTGCATAGCATAAACCTGGCTAAACAGGAGCAGCATTGAGCACAACACAGAAACAAAACTGAGTCTAGATAGCTGTTAGCCCTGCTTTGAGTTGCATCTCATTCACCGACCCATTTTACATATCTCCATCCTTCTATTCCTTTAATCAGTCATTTTGATTATTCTGTCTCTCAGAACCCTTTAAAATCAACTGGCTTCAAAGCTACTTTATCTCTCCCTATCTCTCCATGAGTGGCATGTCAATTGTTCTCCTGTCCCTATGTCCATTCTTCTCTTAAAATGCTTTACTTGAGTTTGAGTCTGTTCTTTGGCTCTGTAAACAACTGGTTCCAAATTACACATACCCCTTTTCTGCCAAAAAGAACCTTGTGCTAGTTTTGGGCTGGTGCTAGTGTCAGTGCTTAGTTGGTTCAACTCGCGTACCTCCGAAGTAACTGATTGCTTTTCCATTGGCAAGGAGTGGCTTGCCAGTTGATTGGCAATTAAATTTAAAGTAAGAAAATAAAAAATATTATAGCTAGTTAATCGTCTGAAACTCGCTCGGCTGTTGTTTTAAAAACGGAGGTTCATAATTGCAGCAGTCTTGTTGGTCACAATAACCCCAGCCCCTGACGTAATCAGTTCTTGGTTCTTAGGCCAGAAAAGAGTTGGTGCTTGTCTGGCACCAGTTTTGTGAGCCAGGAGCTGGTGCTTAGGCTGTGGAAAAGCAAATAACTTGTACTAAGTCAGGCTCCGGCTCCGAATTAGCCCTTGAATTAGCTCGGGGTAGCACTGACTCTGAACCAGTCCTGGAACTGCTGTGGTGGTAAACGGGTCAGAGTTATGCATTTTGAGCCATCACTTAACAGCATAAGGATTCTGGGTAGAAAATCTTACGACGGGATTTTGTGGCGGTGAAATTTGTGTTCTTTATCTCAAAACTTTGCATATCCACAGAAAAATCAGGCTTTGTGAAATGGTGACTCTAAATATCCATAGTTGTGAAATTGTGGATGATAGACCAGTCCTAGCCTGTCCAGGTCATACTAACCTTTCACCCACTGTCTGCTGGGAACATATCCAGCCTTCCATAACTCTGATCATGATAAGTTGTTCCTAGAATGGGTCACTGACACCAACAGCCTCTAATATAAAAACTGTGAATATGACAAAGGGGAAAAGCTTGATAAAAAGGCAGAAGATGTAAAAGTTTGACCTTTTCAGAAATTTTCTTTATATTATTTATCGATAATCTTTTTTTATATTAGCATCAAATATTTAATGCCACAAAAATAAGTAATTGTTTTATAATTTGTTGTTGACTTGTTCATCTAAGTCATGTTTTTCCAGCAATGTTCAGGGAATCACCCTTATATCTCACAATGTGCTCCATTTCATTATATGCTATAATTATGGTGATGAGCGACATCAATCTCTAAATACTAGTAATTTATTCCTTCACCTTTCATATTTGCAACTTTATTCCGCTTTTAAATATGCTTTATAATCATTTTATTTTCTTAATTATTTTGTAAATTTGTGAATATCACCAATGCATTTTAGCTATGATTGTTTTTTCAGGTATGATAATGATTAAAAGCAACAGCATCTGATGATGTTTTGAGTTGAACAAAAATGCATTTCTACTATATTTTTTATTTAACTTCATTGCATTAATTGAAGTTAATTAATGCAAGTTTGAATGTTTAATGCGTGTTTAAAGCGACATGTTGCAATGTGGCACAGTCGGATTTTCCCAATTAAATCTAAATCTGAATCTGATCTTCTCTGTTTGAAGGAACAAACAGTGGAGACTTCAACCACTTCCCTGAGGATCCTGAGTTTGCAGATATAATCCAACGGGCGGAACAAGCTATCGAGAATGGCGTCTCTCCAGAGAGGATTTCCCAGGGTTCCAGTGGGAGTTATTTTGTCAAAGACCCAAAAGAGGTTAGTAGTTATATTATTTTGTGTTATTTTATTTATTTGTTTATTTCTCAGGGACAAATGCAAGAAATGTTTTATCATGATTATATTTATGCATGTCTTTGTGTGTTCATATTTAATATTTTTTAATAAGTCGTATGTCTGTCTGCTCAAGCCTGCTTTACCCTCATTTAAGGATCAGTGATCTTTTGTTTGTTTGTTTTTAAGCCAGTTTTTACCATTTTTATTAAGTCTCTTCAACTCAGTTTATGTTTTCATTTCTGTTTGTAGAATATTCCAAAATTGTATTCCTTTTGCTGAAAAGGATGAGTGACTAAAACAAGTTTTAGGTTTAGGCTTTTTGCAGTTGCCATTGGCCAAATCCCTTAGTGGCAACTCCATTAAATTTTCTTTACATATGGACTAAGGACTACAGGAGTAGAGGAAGGACTTTTCATATTCAGAGTTTGTATTTGAGGTTAGCTATGTAAAAAATCCTTCCTAGAGAGAAAATGTTTCAGGATGTTTTGGCATGTTAGCTGCATGGAAGGTGATTTTGCAAGTCCCTTGAGGAGAGCTGAGCCTCTGAAAGGAGTGAAGAGCAGTGGAAAAGATCTGCGGAGGAATCTGCAGTGGAGATTGTTTGACAATGCAGTCAGCAACACTTGTATCATAACAGCCAACTTGCATTCTTAGCATCACTTAAAAAATATCATCATAATGTAAATTTTTACTATCAAATTCAGTTTTACACAGTACAACATAGTGAGATAGTTCTCAGCACTGGGAACCCCTTCGAAGGTCCAGGTTAGCCAATTGGTGTTCAGCGTCTTGGTCAAATAACTGACAATATTTAGTCTGCAGGGAAAAGATATTGTGAAATTCTTCCACTTTACATTTATTGCTTATAACTGTGCATGTCTTGTCTTGCCTGTACTTCTTGATACTTGTCCCATAAAATTGTCTTAGTTATGTTCGTATCATGATCATGCTGTATTTTTTGAATGCATTTTTAGTTCAATGCAAATTATTTTGCCCTTTCCGTATCAGAAAATCATTGGTGTTTTCAAACCAAAGTCAGAGGAACCTTATGGACACCTGAACCCAAAGTGGACCAAATATTTTCACAAGGTACCTTGTGTTGCATTTGTGATCAATCAGAAACAGTATAAACATAAACTTGATAAAAATCAGCTTGCTCAAGTTTCCTGACGGCCCTCTTCTTCATGCTGTCTTTCCTAAGATGTGCTGTCCGTGTTGTTTCGGTCGAGGCTGCCTGGTGCCAAACCAGGGTTACCTCTCAGAGGCCGCTGCCTCGCTGGTTGATACCAAACTCGGACTGGGAGTCGTGCCAAGAACCAAGGTGGGTGTTCTGTACACTTGCATTGCATGACATTAAAATTTAGTTCTGAATTTAAAAGGGGTATATGGATGTGATAGTTTTTTGTTTGTTTGAGAATATAAACAACTGTGGAACTTTTTAAATAAGTTAATCTCTTATTTTTCAGGTGGTGTATTTGGCTAGCGAGACGTTTCACTACAGCGCCATAGACAGAGCCAAATCCCTGGGAAAGAAGTATGCTTTAGAGAAAGTCCCTAAGGTGGGACGACGCTTCCACAGAGTGGGTCTACCACCCAAGGTAAAAGAAAGCGGTAATTCTTCCAGTATGTTAGAGCCCTTTAACTTTTCCGTGATGCTTTTATGGAAAACACCTAGTACCAGTGGTTTGTTGGAAATAATATGTAAACACACACACACACACACACACACACACACACACACACACACACACACATGAACAGTTCATCAGGTTTTTTGTTTAATCTGAGCGGATGCTTTTACAACTTGTTATTGGTGGAATCTGGCTCTGATCAATGAAGAGGGGCTTCTAGTGATGTGTTTACAAACATCACAGTTTTTAATGGAAGATGCATATGCGAGATCAACACAATTTTGTTGTTGTACGAGATATATTTTTTATACTAATAAACAGTGAGCATATTAAGGCTGTTGGTTATTATATGATTGTACTGATGCAGTAGACCAGTGTTTCTCAACCGTGACAACTCTCGAGTCATCCTTGTCTAAATTTAAGTTAGAAATTAACATTTGCGTCCCGCTGATGCGAGTATCGAGATATGACGGTACATGTGACTTCGTATTATGTGGAGACTTGAGAGGATGCACACAACAGCTCTATACTGGCAGGGACAATGAGACGCGAGGGTCAACAGACCTCAATCACTCCCTGTACTTTTTGTGGATATAATTTAGGCCCTAAAGGCTCAATTCGCACAAATGCCTGGTTGAATATGGTAGCAGAGTTACGGCGCTGCCACAGTTGCTCCTGTGCCAGCAGTGGCAGTTCTGTATAGTTTTCCAGTCAACATGAACCGTAAGTGACAGACTGACTCTGATGTAAAACAGAGACTAAAGGCTTAATTCCACTGGAAGCATTGCGTCGCGTTATGGCCGCGCCGCGGTCGCGATTGCGTCCATTCAAAACAGTGTGTGATTCCACCAGACATACCGTGGCACGTCAGCAGCATCTCAACGCTACACCCTGCTCCAAATACGCATCTAGTCTATTTTTGATGGAAGACACTTCAATTTCAACAGAGCAGATTGAACCAGACAAACATAGAGACGACACAGAGCATCCGGTCAGATTACAAAATAAATATACGATAATCCAGATCCATCAACATTACGTCTCGATTCACATAAGGCAAGAAAGTAAGTGGTCGCTCAGAGTTTATATTGATGCTTTATAAGCACATGATCATCTATGACACCACAGATCCTTTTTACAAGGACAACAGTAGAAAGGAAAGAGGGTGGAGTTTGTTTGCAGGAGTTTGTGGAGTGGAAGGTGAGCGTATCTGCTATTGATCTACAATAAAAAAGTGTAACATGGTTTTTCCCAACATAAGTATACTGACAACAGTAAAGGGCCATGGAGTATATTTAATTATTCAATGCCCATTCAAAACAACAAAGCAGCAAAAAGAAAGCATGCAGGCGTGGACGCTCCGCTACTGAGGGTAGACAAAGATGCAGCAAATCCGCGGTGCATTCGCGATGTCGCAGGAACACAGCCCCAAAGAGGCAGCTTATGTTCATTCTATGATGTCACAAACATCAGGATTTTTTTTTGCAATATCCCGACAGCACCCCGGTGGACAATATGCTTAATCCTAGCTTTTAATTTTATTAACTTGATTATTATTAACATTAGATTTTAAGAGGAACCGGCCGATCGATCGGTGCCGGGAGGCCTAGATAGATGTGATCAGTGATTTGCCGAGCAAGCCGATTTTGTACCGGTTACACGCACTCAAAGCATGAGCTACCATGGCTACAAACATCTCACCAGCTTGGAATTTTTTCACCGTGAATGCAGACAACACCAAGCTCGCAATTTGTAACACCAGTAAGAACAAAATAAGCTTTGGAGGAACAACCCCGAAAACGTTCGGCACAATAAACTTAGTAAGACACTTAAAATGTAATCACCCAGAGGATCATAGCAGGTCTTCCGAATCTAACATTGCCTAAATAGCTAAAAAGCTAGCGAGAGCACAGAGCCAGCCACGAGTCCAATGAATGCATGTATGTACATGTTGTCTATTATGGTTTTAAATAATATTAAAACCATAGACTGTAATATTAAAACCGTAGACTGTATTATGATCATTACAGTTGTGATCCATTGATCTATCAGGAGCGGGAATGCATTGAAAATTCACAAATGGCTTGTATGACTAACACGCTTAAGCTTTGGTGAGAAAAACAATATCAGCAGATGAGCTGATCTTATTCTTAGTTATGGTTATTAAATCAGCTTTTACACAATCCACTATCCTGACCTCAGAAATCTGATGATTGGGTATTCTTATCTCTGGCGTGATCGTAAGCATGTAATGTTTTGTTTCTCATCTGAGGAAGTCTTCTTAATGGCACAAAGATTTGAGTGAAATATTGTGTAACGATGGGAGGGAAGGTCTGTTCAGGAAGTAGTATGAGGAAGTAAACTTCATATTTCAGCTGACAATGATCGATTGACAGTTCAGCTTTTGAAGTCAGGATCCTGCATTACACCGTTACATTATTGTATTCTCCAGTATTTTTTGGGTACTGAAGGTGATGTTTTGTTCATGTGTATTTGATGTCCTCCATGCTCTGTTTGTTTCCAGGTAGGCTCCTTCCAGCTGTTTGTAGAGGGATACCGTGAGGCAGACTACTGGCTGCGCCGCTTTGAGGCAGAACCTTTGCCAGAGAACATCAGGAAGCAACTGCAGTCCCAGTTTGAACGATTGGTTGTGTTGGACTATGTTATTAGGAACACAGGTGAGGGCGTGTCTGTGGTGTCATTTAACAGTGTTTACAGAACCTCAACAGAGCACTGCATCAGTCCAAAAATGTATTATGCCTTCCTTACTTCACTTCACGTCACACTTGTAGACAACATTTCTTACATTTTTAAAATTGTATTACTCTGGAACAATAAAATTGCATTCTCATTGTATAAATAATCTATCTGATATATCTGATTATGCGCTCTGTTCCTACGTACTTACTTTTCATAAGAATTCCTCCCCTTAAAGTCGATGTTTTCGACAAAGTTTTTATTCGAGTGCCATCAATACCCTGCAGTTTTTTTCTGCTGTAAGAACATTTTGATCTGGATGCCAATTCAAATTGTTTAAAACAAAAGGGTGAAAAACTCAAAAACAGGGATGACTAATTCCCATTGTTGACAAATTTTCTTGAACCCTGATAATGGCAAAAACTCCACAGGCCACACTCTGAGGATTTTAAATGATGTACACTAAACAATTCATTTTTCTGCCCATTGGTTATTTTAAGTTAAGCCTTCCCTGAATTACACATCCAAAATAAATTGAAAATAGCTCCACATATACCAGCTGTATTTGCAGCTGTATTTGCATTATCTTTGGGTCTATGTAAAGGTTAGACCTGAAATATTGTATTTTCAATGCCAGTAATATATAACCTATTACCATGTGTGGGTTATCTTTGATTAAACACACACCCAAAAAAACCCTATAACCTCATTATTATATTACAGTAGCATCATGCAAAACAACATATGAATGTACTTTAGAAACTCTTTGAAGTACTGTAACAAATTTAAAAGAAATACCGCATAGAAAACTTTATTCAACTGTTTTTGTTTAATAAGACCCGGTGGACTCTCCATTTGACATAGTTGGGTAGCTTAGGAACCCAATACGTGCAAAAAATGGGATTCTGACTCTATAGGTTGATATTGGCTGCAAAATGCCACCTATGTTCACTAGGAGGAGCTACTAGTACACGTGCTATAACCTTTGGCTGTGAAATAAACCTATTTTTATATTAAATCTAGCACTGGGCACACTAAAACAAAAACAAGGTATAAACCTAATTATGTTGGGAAGAACTGGTTAACTTCCTTAAGGTCAATTTTATTTTGTCCACAGACCGAGGAAATGACAACTGGTTGATCAAGTATGAGAAGCCAGGAGAGGAGGGGAGTGGACAAAAGGTGAGGTTAAAATAACACAAACTCAAGGTGTGTTCATACTCATCTTAGAACAAATTTACAATCCGGTTTTAGAAAACTGAGCTGCTGGATTGTTGATGCTCTTTCATGGCAGGACACAATTCATGTTAAACAAATAGAAACGCTTAATGACACACAAACCTGTGTACTTACTAAGGTCACAAAGAGGCCCACATTCATAGACAATAGCTTTTAAAATGGAGCTCTGGAACAAACCAGTATTCCAGGGACTTTGCTGTTTACAGCACGATTGCCTGGCTGTTATCAAACTTTGATTGCCACGTTTTGATAAATAAGTCTTCTCTGTCTAACTAATCAGGTCTTGCAACGCTCATCCGCTATGAATAATTCAGCCTGTTCGGGCAGTGACTTGTCTGATTGTTTCTTGCTTCCCTGTAGGATCCCGAGTGGCGAGAAAGCAGTTCAGACTCCTGCATGAAGATTGCAGCAATTGACAACGGCCTGGCCTTCCCCTTTAAACACCCAGACGAATGGAGAGCCTGTATGTTGGTCCATGTCCTCCTTCACTTTATTCCTGTATTCATCATACTCTGGCTTTGCTGCTCACAGTTCCTGTCTGCCCTTTCACTTCACTTATACTACCCTAAAAACACAGCTGCTGACAGCATTAATAACTTTAACTTTCCATATCCAAACATAGTATAAGTTGATACAAGTATTAACAGCAAAAGTAGTCATATTTTTGTGAAAGACTGATTAAAGCAGTTTTTAAATTCTGTTCTTGGGGCTGTTCTTAGTAATTGTACGTCGTCTTCCAGTGAATGATGTTGAGAACACGCCATGAAAACTTTATCTAAATTGAGTGTTTGTCACGAAAGAGCGTACTTCCTGTTGCCAATAGGTGGCAGCATCACTGTAAGTGAATATCTGTGGATGTCTTCAGGGTGGGACACTTGGCCAGCCTGTGAAATCTGGGAAGGATTGGATCATAGACAGTGGAGTCAGAACAACTTCATGTTTCATCTTAGGGTTAGGAACCGAATCGGGTTCCAAATGAGCACAATTACCATAATGGCAAGAACCAAATACCCATAACAATACTTATTGGCTCCTAAGTACATTGCCAGGATCTGTCTATGTCATGCATCAATGCCACTGAATGGGTTGTGTTTATGGTAAGAGTGGTATCAATGGGCTCATGACAAACTGTACCGCTCTGTTTCATCTTCAGACCCTTTCCACTGGGCGTGGCTCCCTCAGGCCAAAGTGGCCTTCTCCCAGGAGACCAGAGACCTGGTGCTGTCCCGCCTCTCAGACATGAACTTTGTCCAGGACCTCTGTGAGGACCTCTATGAGATGTTCCAGGTACAACAACAACAGACTTTTCCTCTTTTTTCATTGCCTATTTTTATTCCCTGTTAAAGCAAACCCCTATTTAGGATGACACCTGATAACAGGAGTTCTGTTTCTTACCTCCAGACTGATAAAGGCTTTGACAAGACCATGTTTGAGAGACAGATGTCTGTAATGAGAGGACAGGTAAGTTTTCCCTCAGTCATTTTTGTCGTCAGCTTTATGTCCCCTTCTTTTAGATCTTAGCATCCCCTCCTTGCTCTTTCCTGTGTCCCACTTTCAGTCAGTCCATTGTTTGCTCTGTTACCTTAACCTCGTTCCCCACCCATGCTTCCTGTACTGCTTCACCCCTCCTATCGTTCTGTTCTCCCTGATCATCTTTTTCCTCTCGCTTTAAGCATGGAATACGCTAAAGTAAGAAGAAAATACGCGTTATAATGCTATTGCAGGCTATAGTAGGATAAAATGATTGGATCTTTTTTAGCCTTTTGGATTTAGCCTACATGATACTATTAATACTTGCGATTTAAGCTGAAACAATTAATGGATGGTCTTTTATTTTATCATTTTTGCATTGAAATTTTATAAGTGAGACCAATGCATCAAAATTTGAAATGAAGACTTGGCCGTGCTCGTTTTCAAATCTCTTTTTTGCAGTTCACAGTGTCTTTATTCTTCTCTATTAAATGCACCCTGAACCCTGTCTGTAGGTTTTGAACCTGACACAGGCGCTGAAGGACGGGAAGAGCCCCATCCAGCTGGTGCAGTTGCCGCGGGTGGTGGTAGAGCGCAGCCGCTCAGGCGGCCAGGGACGTGTGGTCACTCTTGGCAATGCCTTCACACAGACGTTCCACTGCAAGCGTCCGTTTTTCTCCTCTTGGTAGTCAAAGACTGCTGAAGGAGGAGCTGTTGAGAGGTGCCTGCTGCAGCCCTTTTTTGATCCTGAGGTCAGGGAGAAGGCTGCTCGTGCTTTCTTGAGGAAGACGGGGTGAGAGAAGAGAGTTCACTCTTCAACAGGACTCGTTCTGTGAAGAGACAGCAGAGAAGAACTGGAGCTGGAGAGATCGGCATACCAGTGTTTGCTAAAGTCCTTGGGGCTGTTTGTGGTTACCCTGGCGACGTGATTGAATAATCGGCTTTTCCACAGAGTCTGGCTTTGTTTATTGTACGGGAGCAAGGATTTTTTTGTAACCCACCCAAAGTACCTACTGAAGTCTCCTGGAGGTCTTTCAGTGGGGCTCATGGCCAAAGAACTAGCACTTCCAAACCACAATATACGGAAAGGTCTGTGGTTCCGTAGTGTTCAGGAATGAAAGGACTGGCTCCACACATTTCTAAATAAGGTTTTTTTTCTTAATCTGGGACATAATATTTGCTTTGCCCTCTAGGGTTCCTTAATAAATTATAGATGTGCATTCCCGCCGTTGGAAGGGTTTGAATAGCGCTACACAACTGGGTCAAACCTCCCTGTATGCGGTGTTAGTTTTCAAACCACAACCTAGTGTCTTCAAACCTCACTACTGCCAAAATCTGTTGGCGGGATGACTATTTAAACGCCTCAAGAAAAGAATATTGTTGAAACTTGAATATGAAAACCAGGAGGAGGAGGAGGAGGAGGAGGACTTGTAATAAAGTCATTGCTTGAATGAAGTCTGTCTCTACACAGATTCTTGCTCCTAAACATTTCAGTAGGAGTGGATGCTGAATATACTTGGTAACAAGTATATTCAGAACTCTGGTAACAATGAATGTATTGTTGTTTATAAACAAAAATTTTTGGATAGCAGCTTTCTCTTGAACTTTGTGGCACGGGCAATTGCCCCTCTTCCCTCCCTTTATATCACAGTATGGGAGGAGGAAAATCAACAAAGACAACACATAATGCTTATTCACTGTCATTTTTGGTCATATATGTATGCATCTTGAAATTTCTATTCCAGCTCCACGACTGTATGGGAGAAAACTTGTATATTTAACAGATGGAAAATATTAAAAGATTTGGGAATTTGAGTCTTTGTTTTGGTCAGTTTTATACAGCGCTGTGAGTGACCCCCTTCAGGTTTCCTCGGTTTTTCTCACACTAAAGTAAGATATTCAACATATACTACTCTAACATAACCCTGAAGGCAAGTGATATTAATGTGTTTTGGACTACAAAAGGGTATCCAATATTAATAATAAATTTAATGCATTGAAAAGATATTTCCCCCCCTGAGAAAATAAATGTAAAAAACTCCATCCAACTATCCATCCATTTTCTTCCACTTATCCGGGGCAGGCTAAGAAGGGGATACCAGACGTCCCTTTCCCCAGCAACACTCTCCAGCTCATCATGTGGGATGAGGTAACCTTTATCATCCCCAAGCAGAGAATAAAAACAGAAATAGCTCCACTTGCACACAAGTACACGCAATGCAAATGTACGTGAGGGATCGAGAATTACATGATACTATTACGGAAGCCAATTGTACCAGGGATGAAAGAGCTCTTATGTCTCATTGTTTTGCACCTCGACAAGATATATCTGCTTCCAGATGGCGGCAGCTTATACTCAATGAACAGATGATCGGTCGGCAAGCGCAGACTGAGCTTTCTTACGGCTCTGGTTCTGTATAAGAGAGAGTTCGTTCAGGCTTTTTTCTACGTCTTAGCTATACATATTCCCAATACTATCCAGTCTGTTCTTGTTTTTCAAGGTTAGTGACCCCAAACCAGCAGGTAAAAGAGAAGGTTAAAACAGAATCAATGAAGCTAGGGCTCATGGAAATTTGGCCATCCAGTCTACATGTGGTTTGCAGACTTTTCTGTTGCAATTTAGCTACACAATTGGCAATTTTGCCTATATGCTGATGATCAGGTCCCCCGGGGAGTCCTGTGCTTGGTACTGCAGAGGGTATGGAGTGCTGCGGTCATTGCTACAAGTCATCCAGTCCCTGTATAATCAAAGTGACAGTTGTCTGTATCCTCGTCTGAAAAGTCTGACAAAAAAAACCCAACTACCATACTGCACCAAGAACTGGTTCCAGCTGGACTAGACACGCCCAGACCTGATTTATAATAGCCCTGTTCAATCACACGATCACTGGAATTTACTTTCACAGACCATATTCAGAGAGGGGAAGTTGGCTCGTAGGCCTCACCAGGAACACACTGGGCCAAAATCAAAAGAAATTCCGGAAGAGGTGAGGGTTGATTGTAAATGAATGAGTCTGGGAAGGTCTCCAAAGCTATTTCTAAGGTTCTGGAACTCCACTGATCCACAGCGAGGCACATTATCTTCAAACAGAAAGGGTTTGGGACTAAAGGTGAACCTTACCAGAAGTGGCCGACCTTCCAAAATTCCTCAGAGAACACGGTGAAGGCTCATTCAGGATGACACAAAAGATCGATGGAAAACATCCTGGGGAACTGCAGCAGCAGGGGCTCCAACTTCATTCTGTGTATTTAAACTAGCAGATGACTAGTTTGGAATGTTTATGGTGAAATTTGTTTTAAAACATTGGGATGTCAAGTGTATATCCAGAAAACAGAGAATAGATTACTGACACCTCACATGAGGCAATTATAATTCAATAAAGGAAAATAACTAATCAAATAAATAAAGAGACCAACAGTCGCTCATTGATTGATGGCGTAATTAATTTTAAATGATTGGTCTTTTCTGATTGTTTAAAATTGAGGATCTATATTTCTGTCTGTTCGATCTATTTCAGATTTGTGCAGCATAGTGTACATAAAGCAGAAAGCAAGAGAGGATTTCAGGAAGGTGTTGATCACGTGTTTGATTTCTTAACTTGTAATTTAAAGTCATCAAAGATTTTCAAGGGGTGAGTTTGCTTGTTATGTTTTGAACAATCATCATGAAACTCTGATATATTCAATTTGATACAGATCAGCAAATCTTCATTTGAAACGCCTGAATTGGTGAGTCTTTGGCAAATTATTGTAGCGTGTTGAAGAGAAATAGGCAGAATTTCCCAGCATGCGTTGAGAATGTGAAATCTGTATTCTGAGCAAGGTTTCCCTGTTATATTCTAATGTTTCCACCTCAGTGGAAAATTGTGTTCATGTGCGAGTGTCAATAAATCCATCCCTCTGTGAAGAGTTCATGTCGTTGCCATATCACTATCAAGAAATCATACCCTGATACAGTGTAATCAGAAGTAGCCGCCGTTATCTCCTCATTGATAAATTGTGTAATTACTTCAGAGGTTATTACATCATATGAGGTGCATGTCACTATTGAGCAGTGCTCAACACCTAGGTCATGGATACAACCTTGTAAAATAAATACACCACATGGACCACATCATTACAGCTGTATCTTAGATAGATGGATAGATGATGGCTACTAAATCATTACCTGATATGGCGAAATGACTGAGAGAGAAACAGTAGCAAAGAGGAGAAAAACAGCTTTAAACTCCTAACTGGATTGATGGTTTTTACCTTGCGTTGTGTTTCGGCGGCCACTAGATGGCGCTCTATATGCGTTTTATGAGCGGCTCCAGCAGATTGCAATTTCCCCCTGACGATCACCCCAACAAAATATAATGTTCACCCCCTTGGTTGTTGAAAATGCGGGAAGGGATTACTCAATAACATCCTCAGATTAATCTATAAGACTTTCGTAGAGCCAACTTCATAACGCACGCGTGGAGGACAGAAACCAACAACTTTCAATTTCTTTCAGGTGACAGAGAAACGTCCGGCTGACAAGAGAGAGATAAATATTTTATGTTCATATATTCTCAGGAATTAATCCTTCGGGATGATCATGCATTTACTTTTAACTTGCAGCAGCATTTCCCTTCATGCACGAGTTCATCGGATTCGTACGCTATGACACCTGCTCCTCCCGTTACGACGCGAGCTCGTGTCCGAGCCTGAGCTTTTCCAGGGGGTCTCAGCCGGACAGATGCAGCTGCAGATGGTGTGTCCTTGGAGGGAGGGAGGGAGACCCCTTCGGCCGCAGAAACAACCTGCCCTGCGGGGAAGGCTTGGAGTGCAGGCTGCTGGCCACGGGGAGACAGCGGGGCTCCAAGGGGGTCTGCAGGGGTACGACGGGGCGTGAGCTCCGTGGAAGCGACGCGAACACGTACGGTGACGTATGCAGTATGAGAGCAGCGGCCGTTCATCAAGCGCACAGAGGAGTCTGCTCAGAATCAGGTTCTGGAAAGAACTGCTGGACGATAATCTGATTGGTCACTTTAATTTGGCTGATAGGTCTGACTTTAGACTCTGACTTTTCTATCAACATTTACTGTTTGATGAATTGCCTGATATTGATAAATGCAGGGGTTTGATGCAAGATTCAGATTTCTGCAGCAGAAAATATATTGCATTGTATATAGTTTGAGACACAAAATAAAAGCTTTGAAAGAAAGAGCTGGTATCTGTTCTGTATTCTGTATAGTCTGTTCAGCAGCTGTTGTTCCCGTGCTCAGTTGGGATTTTCCACTTCTCTGTTTATATCTTCTCATCCCTCCCTCCCTTTCGCCTGCCTAGGAAAGATGTTCCTTTTCAAACAAACCTCGGATGACATCGAGAAGCGCAGACTTACACACAAGCACACACTGTTTTACTGGGAGAGTAACTTTTAGCCTCTCCAGTTATGATAATGCAATTTTGGGTAAGTGACGTGAGCAAAGTGTCTTTTAGGTTTCAAAAAGGCCAACGGTTAAATAACTTTAAACATTAGAGAAGAAAAGGAGGAACAAGAATAATAACAGAAGCAGAAGCAGAAGGAGAAGAAGAAGAAGAAATGATCCAAATGACGAAAACATTTTTTTTTAATCTACAAAATGATCCATTAAATTGAAAGAAGAAATCTATATTACTCTGAATACCTTTGGACCAAAAAAATAGATGCAGTTATAAAAAATACTTACACATATAACACAACTATTCTTTTTTTCTTTATACATCTCAAAAATTCATAATCACTGAAAATACATAATGTATTGAATATTCAGCAGTACTAACTTATTCTCTTGTTAAGCCATTGTCACTGCTGCTTTTAGGTCAAAGGTCACATTCCGGAATCTTCCCTATTAACACGGGAAGAGCATTCAACATATTCATCTCCCATTTTCAGGGTAAATGTAGAACAATAAACACTCTGTCGGTGTCAATATAAAGAAAAACAAGTATTAATCAGGTCACCATTAACAAAACTATAAATCTGGCGGGAGCAAACTTCATACATACACTAGATAACCCTCTGGATAATATTTTAGGTATATTGCGAAACGGTACTGGTCATTTGCTATTAGCAATACCCACATCACACAATAACAGTTTAAATAGATCAACCCATCATATATTACAGGTATATAGTACTGCAGACTCAAAATTATCCAACCTACTACTGGAAGCGTTCCTGGGGAATTTTAGTCCATTTCTCATAATCAAAGGCCTCAACTTCCATAATATTCCTGGGTTTATAAGGTGCAAGCACCCTCTACAAATCTCACCATAGATTTTCCATGGAATTCAAGTCATGTGAGTGTGGTGACCACGCTAGATGGTTCTTCTTTTAAGCCTCGGTGGTGCTTGGGATTATTGTACTTTTGGAATGTCTAATTATGCCCAAGCTTCAATTTCCTCACAGATGGTGAGATGTTGTCTTTTAGGATTTCCTGGTACTTGATGGAATCAATCTTCACCTCTATGTGCCTCACATCTCCAGGGTCCAATGAACCAAAGCAGCTTCAGAGCGTCACATAACCACCGACATGCTTCCTGTAAGCAGGGTGTTCATTCTTCTCCAGATCCAAAGGCCAGAAACTTTCCAGATTGGTTTCATCGCTCAACAGATCATCATTTCAGGACTTCTGTGTCTTATCCAGATGGTTCTGAACAACTGGAGCAAACGTTTCCTGTGTTTTTAGGTTAGTAGTGGTGAACGTCTTGCAGTGTGGGAATTTTGGCCTTAATAGCAAAACTAACTTTGGGAATCCATTGCTAGATTAAGTTTATGAAGTTTGTAACAGTGTTATAACAACATCTTATGCGCAAATGTAGGCTCTTATGCTATTCAGAGGGTTGTTGATAATAGTTTTGAGAAAATGCAAAGAACAACAACATCAAAACTTCAATCTGTATGATTTAGCTACTAAAAGTGTTTAGAATAATTTAAAGACTTCAGTCTGTTGGACATAAGTACTAAAACTGTTAATGTGTTATTTGGTCATTAAACAGCAGATAAACTGTATATTTTCTCAAGAAATCTAATACACAACAACAGCATCATTGTTTTTTCTATTTGTACTCATAATCATGAAAGAAATGTTTCATAATTTTAAAGTAGTCATTGGTCTAATTTATTTTATTTATGTTTGTTTTCGGCATATATAACTTTAATTACATGTTATCCATCTCCACTCATCCCTGTATGTAGAAAATCGTTTGTTTGAATTTGTACGTGTCATGATAACATGACCTAAAATGACACCCAAATAGCGTACACTTGTTTGCAGAGAGTTCACAAATTGGATCCAGACAGACACCAAGTCTATCTAATACACACTGCCGGGTTACTGTTGGCTGTCAGGCGATGAAACACAGGGGACACAGTGACAAAATGAAAACATGTGCTTCTAGAAGTATCGAGTGTGTGTTGCTGACCTGGTTGTTTGAGTTAGTGTGGGGTGTTTTATTGTTTTGCACAGACATTTTGTCACAGCAGGGGCCTGCTTACTTCAGCCAGACAAACACAGACAGTTGTCAAAACTCCACTTTAAAACTGTATTCACTGAGCTGTCAGTAAATCCAAACCTCTCTCATGTATGTGCTCATATCACACATGTGTCTGCAGCGAAATCATTCGTGTGCACTATGATAGTTTATGTGAGGACTGTTTTTTCCCATAAGGCCTTAGTGCTCACAGTGAGCGTGAGTTCGGATGGAACAATGAGTGTATCGCCACCTACAGGCCAGATAGGGTGTAACTCAAGTACAAATGATATTTCCCCAAAAGACCACTTGATGGCGTGTTGGGTATAATCATTTGCTCCTGACGTGGCAGCTGACTGTCAGGCCATAAAATGACACCATAAATGTGAGGTATTGCTCCTTCGCCAGTCTAAATTGCTCTGGTTTCTAAATGGATAATGT
Organism: Lophius piscatorius; assembly: GCA_009660295.1. Classification (NCBI taxonomy): domain Eukaryota; kingdom Metazoa; phylum Chordata; class Actinopteri; order Lophiiformes; family Lophiidae; genus Lophius; species Lophius piscatorius. Next base: position 79,888 of record VRLP01001954.1, on the reverse strand, counting down.
TTAAAGTGTTATTAAAAGTCAAGTCCAGTACAAGACAGGTTTATTGTATAGCGCATTTCAAGAACAAATAAATTAAGAAAGTGCTTGACAAGGTTAAGCAACATAAAAAGCATTTGGAGATTATAATAATTATAAATATGTGTATATATTAAAATATGTGCGAATTGCAAAGGTAGAGTTTTTGTGCAGTGTAATAACTGAGTAATAAATTGACTCAATTCAAGGCAGTGGTGAATAGAAAGGTCTTCAATCTTGATTTAAAGAACTGAGTTGTAGCAGAACTGTAAGTTATTTGGGGTTTGTTCAAAATATATTGTAAAACATCTAAAATAACATTAAGGGCAGTTAAGCATGCAGTACTTAAAGAAGCATTTGTCTGCACAAAGCTGCTGTGTCGCAATCATTTCACCAAAATAAGTTCTTTTGTAAACCCTGTCTCTGTCATTATATACACAGCAAATGTGTAATAAATAACTTATGTGATCAACCGGCGTGTGTGTGTACGTGTACTGCGGTCGGCCGTTAAATGTTTTCATATTTTCTGTATTGCATAGAAGATGGTGCCATTAGAAGGCTTCTGTTTCTGTGTGTATCTCATACATTGTGTAAATTGCATCAGATTTCAGAAGATTAAAAACTAAATGCAAGTTTAAAATGATAATTGTGGTCAATGAACCATGACGGTTTTCCTACACGAAATGGGTCAAGTACCCAAAAGATGCAAAGAAAAAGCACGTCCAAAGAACTGAGGGCCTCTCCCACCTCAATAAAAGTCAGAATTCATGGCTCCATTATAAGCACCAGGGTCAGCCAATCCTGGGGTTCCTTGAAAGGTGAATCCGGAGCAACTGGACTTCTGTTTAGACATTTCACCTCTCATCCGAGAGGTTCCGTCAGTTCTAACAGACTGCTGGGGGGTCAAGAATCTAACCTCCAGTCGGTGTTTGACTTATAGAGAGCACTTAGGTTACAAGTTTAAGGTTTACCACAAGTTGCTAATTAAAGGTGAAACGTCTTCAAGTCCAGTTGCTTCTGATTCACCTTTGAAGGATTACCATGCCCTGGATGAATGAGAATCTACACAGAGACCTCTGTGTAGGTTCACGATTGTTCCAAGTCTCCTTCATTTGTAGATAATGTGTCTCATTGTGGATCTGTGGAGTGTCAGAGCCTTGTAGCCATTCCCTGGCTGTTGATTGAATAAAATTACCTTCTTCCTCATTCCTTCTAGAATGTCTTACTTCCTGCTTCTGAAAGTTGGTCTATTAAGCTCATTGTAATCCATATAGTAGTTTTTCTATTATTGAATAAATGGTCAAAAAAGACAAAATGTAATTTGTAATGCTAATAAAAACAGAATTCTGCCCCTTTATCCAGATCCACTCCAAAATCTAATGGGTTCTTTTTGGCTTCTTGCCTGGAACGTCTACCTTGTTTCATCAACATCCATCTAGTAGTTCATGCATAACAGACAGGTATGGTGTGAGAAGGAGGGTCTCTTAATGTTAAATAAAGGGAAAAAAATGTGCAAAGTATTGGAGCAAAAAACACGAGTATTGCCTGATGAAGTAAACGATCTGAGTACTTCTTCCAACTCTGGTCATTAGATGTGTATTACTGAGTAGCATAAAACTGAAGAGTAACAAAAATTGAGCCAAATCTGAATCCGGCTCACTACCCTGACAGTGAAGTTAGGAGTTGGAGGCACGGGCTGCAGACTGGGACATCTGGCATGGCAGCAGAACCATGGACAGATTGGCCTAAATAGGAAACAGTAGCACAGACCCTAACTGCTTCCATCTGCCCTGAGTCCTACTCTCTGCGGATGAGTCACCACCTTACTGACCAAAACTACTGGGGGCAACCTATTACAAGATGAGAGACAAGGAGAAAACATCCGAGTGTGCATTTGGAGCGAAAATTAAGTCTTTCAACCCACCATGCTCAGTATCACAAAACAGAACCTCAGCATACAGTTGAACACAGCTAAAGGCGAAATCTCTCACTAAATGAGGCTCCGTAAACAATCATTAGCAAAGTAGATCCAGGTGCTGCGTATCCTGCATGGAATCTATAATCTTCCTCCACCTCCACACGTCTGCACAACAGATAAGCACACATGAAAAGATGCAAGGACCGATCCTGCGTATCATTCAGTGAGCTGTGACGCAGGGGATGTCACTTTCGAAAGGCCACATAGCTTTTGAAGATTTAATGATAACAGGAATTCCAAGAATTGCCAGTAAAGGACGTTGTTTTTTTCTATGGAAATAGTCTGTGCTGTCTATTAAGAGACATTTCCAGTTGTTGAAGTCAAGTGTATGCAAGATGCATTAAGATCTCAGAAGACGGCTCAAGCCCATTAATTATATCACTATTTTTCTTTCAGGCAAAGCAGTTCTCTGGAGGTGGTTTAACACAAAGAGGGACAGTTAGAAACAAAAAGAAGAAAAGAAAACGTGTGAATGCTATCCTTTAACTCGTACATAGGACGCATGTAAACACACACCATTATAAGTGCTGACAAACCTGGCCGAAGACTTTATGGCGCCCCCGAGTCAGTTTGTTTGTTCATGGCCTTCTTGGTGCTGAGAGATGTTTTTCATATTTTCACTTGTTTCTGTCACGTCGCTATTAGATGTAGTTTTTTCGCCTTTTGTTGTGGCTTCTTCTTGCATCACAGACGACGGCAGTTTTACAGCGTGTCACATTTGCATATATGTCGCCTGAGCCGTCTTCTGAGATCTTAATGCATCTTGCATACATTCACACGTAGACGTTAAGCTGCCCACCCGTGAAGAGATCATCCAGGATGGATGTTCCCACCAGGAGCAAATAGGATCAGTTTATTAAGTTCCACATCTTGTCTTATTTCTTTTGCAAAAAAACCTAACCTTCTATAGTAAAGCAGAAATAAGGTGCAAGCAGTTTTAGAAATAATTTCCCAATGCTGCAGCTCTCCAGAGAGCTTGAGGTTTTGGTCTTCTGCCCAATAACTTTACTTTTTTGGGTTCACAGTAAATGCTTTGACTAGCTGGTGAACACAGTCGTTCATGGAGCCGCTAAATACAACAAACTTTTTTTTTTAACGGCTCAGCTCATGTCAGTATTGAAAAAAAAAACCTGAAGGAAAAGATCAGTACTAGGCTATTCTCATATCTGGATATTACCAATTTTGCTGGACTGAGATAATGGTTAGCCTAGCTTAGCATAAGGTCAATAAGAAGGTGGACACAGGTAATCTGGATTCTTCAAGTTCTAATGATGAATTACATTATTTAGTATCATTTTTATTGATCTTATATAGTTCTTTAGGTGGAACACAAACAGGAATGTAAACACAAACAGGAATGTAAACACAAACAGGAGTGTAAACACAAACAGGAATGTAAACACAAACAGTTGTGGTTTAACAGGAAGTTCAAAGATTCCTGAGAGACATAATAAAAATAAAATAATAAAATACAAAACAGTAGACATTCTCATTCCAGCTGATCGAGTAGAGAGGCTCCTCTCATTCATGTCCCTCTGCAGACTCACAATTTAATCTAACCTTTAGCATTTGGCATAATCCTGGTTAGATTTAGTGAGGTAACAGTGACGTTTGATCTCACAATGGACACTGTTGTATTAAGTCCAATTCGTGATGGTTTAACGTGTCACATGTCACTCAATCCCAACCTTTACCACTCTCTGGACCTTTTTGGTGTTTATGATATGTCTGGTTGGAAAGTAGCCCCTTTTCCAGCGTGGCAGTTCCAGGGCTGGTCCAGATTCAGTGTAAAATTTTGAGCTGGTTCTTTATGTTCCTTCAGGAAAAGAATGTGCTCTCAGCATGGAACACTGGTGCCAGAGTGGAACCGAACTCCTGCTTGTTTAGGAACCAGTACAAGTTAGGTTGGTGGCAGGAATATTGTAGTGAACCAAATCTTGATGATCGTTTTATAAAACACAGATAGTTTTGCTCAATATAGACGACAACAACTGAAATATGACAGTGGATCTTATGACTAAAGACTAATCAATTCGTGAATGTTCTGACGGAAACAGTCAGAGTCTTCTGTCTGTACTTTTGCGTTTACAATTATGAATGAAAGGACCGGTGCCATTGGAACTGATTTGGGGATAGTATAAGTATAATTCATGACAAGTCTATGGACGATGCAACGATGAAAAAAGTATGAAAAGTATGTGAAAGTGAAAAAGTATTAAAAAATCTCCCTCCACATGTCATGAGGCATTTGATGACCTCATTCATGAGGTATGTGATGACCTCATAGATCACCAATGATGCGTCAGCTTGTACACTTTTAACTATTATCGGTACTTTATCTGGAGGGAGCTCGGAGTGGACCCAGAACTCACTGTGGGACAATATATCTCATCTGGCCTGCGAACGCCTCAGGATCCTCCAGGATGAGCTGGAGAGTGTTGCTGTGGAGAGGAACATCTGCAAAAAGCCGGATAACCAGAAGTAAATGAATGAATGGTACATTATCATAAGCTTCAGCGCCATCTTGTGGACGTATCAAAGGGCAGCTAAAAGGAAAGGACAGGAATAGGATTAGCTGTCATAAGGATGTGGTCAAATATTCAGTGCATAGACACGAGAGTGGTGTTAGTCTTCGTTTTGAAATGTTCCGGAGGAAGTGGATAACCAGATGTACTTGACTGCCGTGTTATTCCCTTGAGATAGAAGTACTTCAATCACGCTCTGACTGCTGAGCAAAACAGAGACAGAAATTAGTGCTTTTACTGTGTTTTCACACAAATTCCTCAGTCCTTAGAGGGTCTCATGTACAGCCTGCTGAGGAAACGAGACAAACACACACACACGTGCTCACACACACACAGTCTACAAACACACACATAAACATGCACACGGTTGGAATGTGGCGCAAGACAATTGACATACACTATTCTGGGTTGTACACCTGATGTATACACATGAACCGTACAAGAAAATGTAGAAAGCACGGAAACGTTATTCATGTACCACATTCCATTAACATTGAGCCTAATGAGATGCAACAAAGTGAAAAGTTCACAATTCCAAAAGTATGAGCAGAGGCATATAGAGCAAGAGAGGCCAAATTGAAAAAAAATGATCTAGTAAAGTTTAAAACATACCTTTTTTAAACTTGCCCATCTTTTCATCACGGGCAACACTTCCACTGTAAACATCAATTGGTTCTGATTCAAACTAAGGAGTTTAATAGCTGAGGTAAGACAATGTGTTTTAACCAGCACTGGGTGAAGACGGCAGCGAAAAATAGGAATGTCTCCAATTTGTATTTAAAAGCCAATAGAGTTGGGGCCTGTCTAATATCAGGTGAGAGATTATTAGGAGTCTGAGTTGGATGATTAAAGAAAAAAATCAGCTTGTTTTGATTTGAATTCCAGATGTCCCGCGGACTCTTATCACGCGGCACGAGCATATCAGAGAAGTATTTTTGGCCCGGAGCTATTGAGAGATTTGAAAACAAATAATATGATGTTGAAATGTGTTTGTGTGAGATATTGAGAGCCAGTATAACATATTTTGTGTTGTGACGTGGTCATGTTCTTTAGTTTTTGTCAACACTCTGGCTGCAGAGACTTGGATTAGCTGGAGTTGAGTCAGTCACTCAGTTTTGAGATAAAGGCATGGATGGATTTTTCTCTGTCCTCCTCCTTTGAAATATGTTAATATTATTTCGAGATACACAAACACACTCACACACACGCATACACGCGCGCACACGCACACGCACACACACACACACACACACACACACACACCATAGTGAGCCCAGAAATTTTTTGTCATGGCTCCAGTGATCGCTAATTCCTGTGAGCCTTTCCTCTGTCTTGCAACTCAACTCACTTCTCCTGGCAGACTGCTGACTCAGGTCTTCCAATTTCCCTCCCTGCTCCGGTCTCCTTCTCCGTCCCTCTTATAAATCCAGTCTGCAGCTTGTCCCTCATGTTCTCCTTTTCTTACTGAGGCAATTTTTAGGATTTTGAATAATTTAGCTGTATTTCATTTTGTGTGTGTGTTTGTGTGTGTGAATACTCAAACCTCTTGTCCTTGATTTTAATTCAGTGTTCACTAACAGAATAGTAGCCTCGAATTGTAAGCTAGCTCAGTCACAAAAAGACGAGTATATATATATATTTGACCAGTAGTTTATTCTTCTACAGTTTTTTTTTTATTTTAAAACACACAAAACAAAAATCCAACAAATAGAACAAATAGATGTCCACTTACTTACCACCCTTTTTGCTACTTGGCATGTAGGTCAGCAATGAAGGTTCCCCATTCCTGTCATAGCCAACTTCTTTCAGAACCCCAGGTCAGGTCCAAGGTTTTAATTTCTTCCTCAACATTTGACTCAGGGGGATTTTGGGTCTCCTTCTTTTCATTTTTCCTTCCGGTGTCATTCGGGGTCGCTGTAATTCTCCAGCATCTTGAACCACACAGGAGAGAGTATAAGAAGACACAGATTTGGCATAACTTGTGTTTTGGTATTGCTGCTGTATGGCTGGGACCTTCCTATATTGCTGAGCATTTTCAAAGCATTCCAAGCCTTGTTTAACTGCTACTTGATGTCCTTGCCTGCTCCCCCAACGTGTCTTATTGTGCTACCAAACTAAGTAAACTACTCTGTTGTGGGAAGATCTTCTCGATTCACATGCATTGGTAAAGAGTTCTGGATGTTTTTCAGTTACTAACCTCTGATTTGTTTTGGTTTATCTTCAGGCCAATTTGTTGTGTAATGTCACTGAGATGGGACGATCAGGAAGGAATCTTATTATTGTTCACAGCACCGTATATACGTAAAAATAATGTTTATCTAACCCTTTGTTGATGTTCAAAAGACATTGGAAGCTTTCCAAGTCTGTATTATGTGGATATTAAGCAACACGATGAAAGTCCTTTGTACGTCTAACTGTGCATGTATAATGTCTTTAATATCCAACATTATAATTCTATTCTTCACATTATTTAAAGGCAGAGAAAGCACCTTGGGCACATATTTGTGGGAGTAACCAACAAACCAGCAAAAGAAAGCAGGAAATGTGAAGTTGGCCTGAGCCGGAATTCTCACGTTTAATTCTGCGTTATTTGGCAACTCAATATCAAGCCAAATGGACCCAGAGGACAATAAACTTGAATTAATGGTCTATAAAATTTGCCTTGGCATACACACACGAATGAGTTTAACGATAGTGAATTCGGCTGTAATAAATGCAGCATTGCGACTTCATTGCAGTACATATCTTTTTCCCACTGTCGGTAAGATACTTGATTGGCTGGCTGGTCCATTAGCAGTGGTGGATAATGTAACGCTTTACCCTAATATGATGGGGGCAGTATGGGGAATCCAGCTGTTAAAATTCAACAGCCAAAATCACTCACTGCTTTTTCACTGTTAGTTCTGGACTTTGTTAATATATATGAGAAATAAACAAAAAAGATATTTTTCTAACTTAAAATTCAAACGATTGCTAAAGTTTGTGGCAATTAGCAATCTTGTTGTTGACTCCAGTAAATACATCAAGACTGGCATGTATTTCCCAAACTGACGGCCCAATTTGAGATAGGCTGATAGCTAACAGTTTTCCACCATAAAGACACAATTTGTCAAACAATTAAAAGCTTCCAGCACACCTGTTAGCCGCTAGGACTGACAAAAGTGACCCAAAAAGACTGTAGCCTACAGTATTAAGCCTTACCATTGATGTGCTCTGACTGGGTTTGTGGTGTGTTCAAGTACAGTGAGTTTTATTCCTTTCATGCGCACACCTGAGAACAGTGTAAAAAAGCTATGATTTTGGATGAAAAACGTTGTTCATATTTATCATATCTGTGTTTGAGCGTGAGATGGTTTGGGACCGGAATCTAAACTGAGGCCGGTTCTATTTCCACAACCAAATCTGGTGCCAGAGAGGCTCCAAAACATTGCTGATCTACAAACAAGAACTGGTTTAAGTTAATGTCTGAGGGCAGAATGACAGTAACAAACTTGGTGTACTTGGTGACCACCTTTTTCAGATACACAGATATTGTAGTGCAGTTTAGATGAAAACAACTTAACTACGACAATTAACTAAATACCATTTTCTTCTGAGGGAAAATATTTTTTCTTCTTGCTCTTTGGTTCCTAAATAAAGTAAAAACAAATTAAAGCTTCAAGGACAAATCAAGTCTTTGAGGCAATACATAATTACCTTGGCTGGGTTGAAAGAGATAGCAATGTGTTAATATGGCTGTAGTGCCTCTGTGATACAATGACATGTCTCAAGTGCCTCTGTGATGTGAATGTAGTGCCTTCTTGACTTATATTTCTCTAGTGCCTCTGTGCAGAGTGAGTTGGTTCTTTTGACTCTGTAACATAATGACATGGCTCTAGTTCCACTTTGATGTGACTGTAGTACCCCTGTGAAATGAAGTGCCTCCAGTGCCTTTGTGACATAATGATGGGATTCTAGTGCCTCTTGGATGAATTGGCTCTAATGACTCTGTAACATACTGACATGGCTCTAGTACCTCTGTGATGTGGCTGTAGTGCCTCTCTGAGATGAAGAGCCTCATGTGCCTCTGTGATATAATGACATGTCTCAAGTGCCTCTGTGATGTGAATGTAGTGCCTCTGTGACTTATATTTCTCTAGTGCCTCTGTGCAGAGTGACTTGGTTCTTTTGACTCTGTAACATAATGACATGGCTCTAGTTCCTCTTTGATGTGGCTGTAGTGCCTCTCTGAGATGAAGAGCCTCCAGTGCCTCTGTGATATAATGACATGGCTCTAGTTCCTCTTTGATGTGACTGTAGTGCCTTTGTGAAATGAAGTGCCTGCAGTATCACTGTGACATAATGACACGGCTCTAGATCCTCTGCAGCATTGTGACTTGGCTCTAGTGGCAGTGGACCGAGTCTTTTTCACAGAGACATCTGTATTTTCGCTCCATCTTAATCTTTCCTTTAATCTCTACTGAATTCTTGAGATATTTTGGTGATCAGATAAGATCATCTCCCTCAAGGCACCGGCGTGCAAACAATCCCCGTTACACAAATGCTGGGAACATACACTCTAACATATCTCAATGCAAGAAACATTATGCAAATTCCAGCAGCCCACCAACAGTCGGCATCACCAATCAACACAGATGGCCCACATATGTAAAGATTATTTTTCATTCACCGTGAGCCACAGCGCATTAAATTAAGCAGAGCATTCCCAATAAATAATGTTTTCTGTAGCGTAGTGGTGTAGTGGTGTAGTGGGCAGCACCGTAGCATCGCAACATGAAGGTTCTGGGTATTCCCTGTGTTTTTTAGGTTTTCTCCAAGTACACTGGCATCCTCTCATGATCCACAAACATGCAAAATAGAATGAATTGGTGACTCTGAATTACCCCTAATGTGAGGAAGAATGGTTGTTTGTCTCTATGTGTTTTGTATAAATGAATTACTTGTCCATGACGCACCCCACCTTTTACCCAGCATTAACTGGGTTTAGGCTCCAGCTGCTCTGCAGTAAGACTGTGTGTGAAAGAGTGAAATAAAAATCTCTCTCGCCTTGCAGCATCACACACTTAAACATAATAAAGAGTCTGGTTCCCACACTGTTATCACATGACTGAGCGTGAGATGAAACGGCATGGGGAGGTGGAGAGGGGGAGAAGGAGAGAGTGACAGAGAGCGGATGAAAGTGAGTCTATGTGTATGCCTGGTCATGTGAGTGTCTGTGCGAGTTAGCGTTTGTGTGCTCCGTAGCTCAAAGGGCTGAGACCTATTTATACACCCAAACTCCCCCACTCCAGACACTCACCCATGACATTTGTTTGCATTCCTTCTCATCCACTCATCATCCACTTGTCTATCACAACCCTTATTTTGCTCCTCTTCACCATCATCCCTGGAGAGTTAATACACTACAGGGGCATGCTACCATCACCTTTACAAAATGCTTTGCTCTCAGGTCTTGTAAATGTAGAATTGAACTGAAAAGAGGTCAGGTCAGAGTCTGTGATGACAAAAAGGTGTGATTCTCCTGTCAGTCACTCTCAACCATTATGTGTATCAGGAGCCACACCAGGGTATGCAGCCTGTCTAGGATGTATTCACGTGTAATAGAAGGGGAGTAATCCCCGGGATGGAAGGATGCAGGGATGCAGGGACGCATTGATTCATTGGAGAGTAAGGTTATTTTCCAGAACAAAGGTAAAGAAAAAGAGACGAAATGAAGATGATGGAACTCCATACTGTGTTGCTGACTGTGGGAACATTAGGTAATGGCAAACACACTTATAACAGAGTCATGGAGCCAGGGGCAGCCGCCGAGGGGGAAGTCGGATGGACCCCTCGCGCCTCTTAACGGAACTCCTTAAGTGCTTCTGCCATCAGCGTTCTGTTGCTTGTATAACAGCTACTCCTGCCCCGGGAACCCAGAGGAAACACGTGACAACTAAGAGGGCTCCCTCTGGCTAGGGATGATTTTGCATTCCCTCTATTCCTCATTTTTCTCTCTCAGCTTTTCCCTTCATAGCAGCAAGGGGATTTTTTCCGTCATGGGTAAAGTGGCATTGAGTTAACGCACTCGGTGACAATCATGCTGCTAAGGATGATGACAGATAACATGAGAAGATCAATACTTTAGATGTATTATTGCTGTAAAGGTGATCTGCTCAGAATCGGATGATGGTTGAATATAATTGAGCCGTCGGCGGTAGCGGGGACAAACAACATCTGGGGAGCTGCTGGGAAGAATCACACTCAGCCTACCTTATGCTCATAAACAAACATATTTAATGAGTTCACAGAGAGGGAAGAGCTGCCCATGCATTTACACACTCAAGCTCACTCCTCTTTCCAGATGGGGAGACTATGGAAGAGTCCAAGTGCCTAAATGCAAACAAATCCAATCAGATTTTTGGGTGAGAATGTTCTCCCAAGAAAAGCGACAACCTCAGTTCAGTGTCAGAAAGTGCCGCACAGCGGAATGTTTACATTCAAGTGACAAAGCCCTCCAGCTGCAGCAGTGTTTATGATAAGCGCAATGGAGGAGCCCAGGTGAGGCTTATAAAACATGACTAAACCTGCAGGTGGAGGAGATCTGTAGATGCTTGAGTTAAGCAAATCAGACTTAAACACATTTTGTTTTTTTGTAAGCATAGCAACACTCTCTCCTGAACCTTAACTGTAATTAATCAAAACCTTAAATTTAATCAAACTTAAACTTAATCAAACATTATAGACATAGGCATGAGCAGAGTAGAATTTGCGCTGGTTGATGCGTGTGATGTTGATTACATGACGACAATCACACTATAAATAAATGAAGGACGAAAATATCTCATAGAGACGATGCATACTTAAAAAATATTAATTTACATACACAAATTATTAACCATATTCTCAATGTTGAATCATTTAAATGTTATTTAGTGATGACAATGTTGGGACTGATAATGTCGTCCTTGACTCAAATATTTCCACGGATTCTAGATAGATGAATATATAATTCATTGTCACCGTACCCAGTTGATGATCCCGCTCTTTTGATGATTGTTTTGCTTTTGATAATGAATTTTGAACAGTCATGAGGGTGTTTTTTTTGCTCCATTGTAGACAATTCTGCTAAAAGGAATATATGTATATACATACATGAGAAAGTACAATAGAGTGAGTTGAGTGACCCACATAGAACAAGTAGAGTGATGCTAAACCTCACATTGTGTTCCATTTGAATGGAGCATTGCACACATTTTTAATTTAACATTTAATTTTATAAATAATTTGGTGGACAGTGTTATATGCTAATCTGTGTAAATAAATAATGCTCCCTCTGACATACCCTGATCGGCCATAACATTAAAACCACCTGCCTAATATTGCGTAGAGCCCCTTTGCCTGTGGCTCATTGTGTGTTCTGACACATCTCTATCAAAGATAATATAAAATTATTCAGCAATGGAGTATCCTCTATTAATGTGACCAATAGTAGCTCTTCTGTGGAACCACAAACCATGGGCATCCCTCCCTGGGTGCATCGGTGGGACTTGAGAGCACATGACCCTGTCAAAGGTTAACCAGTTATCCTTGTCCAGTTCTGGAGATGCACCGACCCAGTTCGTCATCACAATTTGATTTTGATCTTTATGCCCGCCTTTTTCCTGCTTCTAAAACATCAACCTCATGCTTACCTAATCCCTAAGATATCCCACCCACTGACAGGTAAACATTGTAACGACTATGTTATATACGTTATATTCACTTCACATTTTTTTGTGTGTTTAGGCATCTAAAATCTTCATTAAAACATGGATGCTTGAGACAAATGTTTATAGTAGAAAATTTAGGAGGTGTATATCCATAATTAAAAATGTCAAACAGTTGGTTGCCTGTAAGATGTTGTGGGAAGCAGAGTGTAGTCATTATCCTCTCTCTATCCATCCATCCTGCACGTGTACTGCCTCCCCCTTAATTTTCATTTCAGCCTGGGGTTCCACCCTTCCTCTCACACTTCCTCTGATCCGTCCTCTCTCCAACCTGTCCCTGCAATGTAGACTATTCAGTGTCAGATATTTTCAATCCCTGTATTCTGATCAACATGATGTGACAAATGCTTAATTACGGGCATTTTGAGGGAGATGAACACAAATCAGCGCTGAATAAGTTCAAAGAGTTGTGAAACCACGAAAGACTTGGTGTTGCTATGGAGATGAGTGATTTTCTGTGTGTGTGCATGTGTGTGCCACTTGATGGTTTTTTTTTGGGGGGTGGACTACATTTGTCACTGGGTTCACAGCTGATGTGGGTCAACCAGAATGTGTTTAAAAGATTAAAAAGTTTCAAAGTTTACCTACAAGCCATCATACAACAAACATAAAGAGAGAGGCTCAACGAATTTATAACATTGTCGAATTTTGCACAATGCAATTCCACAAACATAGCACAGAAAGCGTTTGCAAAAACATAAAATAATTCGGGATAGAGTGCAGTTTGTGTGCAAACACCATGTCATCCCAATTTTCGATATTAACTCCAGCTTGCATGAATATTTTTCAGGCGTCACATGAGCCAGCAACCGACTGCACGTGCAGAACGCACGGCATTGACAGCGAGAGAGGAGGTGCTGGTTAGTGCGCATGATCCACAGTAAACATGCGGCACTTGGCAACCCGAATCCTCATTTCCACTGTGGAGCGCAGGGGGATGATAAGTAGGGAATCATACAGATATCTAATGGGTGGACACCTGATCTCCAGATTGTTGGTCTATAGACTGAATGAGTGACAGGAAGGCTGTGAGGGTATTTCAGCACTGGACAGCTCTCTCCGCGTGTCGTGCGCTCACCAAGCGTGCTTCTGGTCAGCGCACCATAGAAATGACCATCAGCCCCAGCGGGTGGGGGGCACTATCAGAGAGCATGGTCCACCCTCCACAGGATCCTTCCCACGGCTGCTGCTAACACCGAGCCTGGAGACATGAACATACCGGAGTTCCTGCTGGAAGTGTCCATCGTGGCGATCGGTGTTGTCTCTCTGCTGACTAACTTGTCAGTGTTGCTATGCTTCATTCAAAGTGCCGAGTTGAAATCCCACGTGCCAGGCATCTTCATCCTAAACCTCTCCTTCTCCAACATCCTCCTCACTCTCATCAACATGCCCTCCACCTTTCTCGGAGTGGCCAAAAGCGCGCAGCCCTTCGGGGACCTGATCTGTCAGGGTGTCAGCTTTGCAGAGACTTTCCTCACCACTAACTCCATGCTGAGCATGGCCGCACTGAGCATGGACAGGTGGGTGGCTGTGGTCTTTCCCCTCAGCTACTCCACCAAGATGCGCTATAGGGACGCCTTTCTGATCGTGGCTTACTCCTGGCTCCAGTCTCTCACCTTCTCACTGACCCAGCTGCTGATGGACTGGGGAGGGTACAGCCTCACCTACGCCTCATGCACCGTCCACCTGGATCGGGAAGAGGGGTCACATCTGGCAGCCTATGCAACCTTCACGGCTCTGTTCCACACCAGCACCTTCGCGCTCTGCCTCTTCGTCCTGTGCTTCGCCTACCTGAGAGTTCTGAGAGTGGCCCGGTCCCACTGCAAGAGGATAGATGTCATCACAGTACAGACTCTGCTCCTGGTGGTTGATCTTCATCCCAGGTACACCAAAGAGATTAGCTTTTTGAAGGAACTTGAATCATGGAAAGTATTTCCCATATTAAATTGATTTGTTTAACTATTAGGTAGTTTTGTTATATTGGGTGGGGGGGGATATACTTTATTATGGTTGACTCAAATTAGTAACTTGGATTTGGTCACATTTCAATAATAATGATTGATTCAAGTTAGGTCCAACTTAATTTATTATGACGGAGTCAAATTAGTGGGTTGGAATAGGTCCAACTTTGGTTTAATTTAGAGATAATCCAACTCATTCAGTTTACCCTATCACCCTATTCAATGAAGTCTATTTAGACCAAATTAGTGGGCCCAACTGAATTGCTGAAAGAAACCGATGTAATCATGTTGAATTATTTAACATTTTATTAAATTAATCCAAAGAAAAAATATTTAGTACAAACAACGTGCACAGTTATATTTAATATGAACTGTAATATGAATTAAAGTTTCTTAAAGCTTGCATCACAAGTTGACACACCACCAGACAAACAAACTTAATCGTATCAATTCCTGTCAACTTGATTGAATTTTGTTAAAGATTCCTGCATGACGCGATCGGGTTTATCTTTCAAACATGGAATTATTTCATACAATAAATGTTCCAAGGGCAACGGGAATGCATCTTTGACTGAGTCCGTTGAGTCCCTCGAGAATCTGAGGTGTGTACAGTTGAAATGTTTAATGTTTTATAACATTAAGTATTTAGATTAGGTATTAACTGTCTCTCTCTCTCTGTGTCTGTCTCTCAGTGTGAAGGAGAGGTGTCTTGCTGAACAGAAAAAGAGAAGGCAGCGAGCCACCAAAAAAATTTGCATTTTCATTGGCTCTTTCATCCTCTGCTTCTCACCCTATGTCATAACAAGGTAACAGCCAACTTTTCATTTTTACCCCCATAATTTTGGCTATGGTAATATATTTGGCAACAATTTTGCAAAGGCTGTGTAATTTTATCATTGAAACTTCAAATTCACTACAGATATGTTAATTATTCACTGTGTAAACACAATTTATCCTCCTTGCATGTTAACAACAAAACATTCCCAATTGAAACCCATTAAAACTGGAATTCTTTTCTAGTGGTATCAAGGAAATAATCATGCATTTCACGCTTAATGGTTTTCACTCTGGCATCAGAGCTTCAACATTGTAAAATCATAAAATAATAAATGCATTATAATTTCAATCCAACATTGATTGTTTTGTAGTGCCTAAACCAACAAGGTCAAACACAATATCCTGAGCACACTTTACACCATTTGAATACAAACGTACTTGCATCTGTTTTCAGTAAAATTATTTGTTATTTTACATATTAAAAGAGTGATTCAAAACACAGCCTAAAAATCAAGCAGAGTCAGTGGTGTTCAATACAGAATTTATAGCTGGTATACTATATTCAGTGCCATGTGGGGCAGCAATATTGCAATGAAAAGTATTTTACTTGGTGTTTGTTCATGCAGCTGCTAGCTTATCATAACCAGGCCAATGCTTTAGTCCCCCGACAGCAAGGTTATAGCCCCGAAAAATCCCCTGCATTGTACAAACGATATCCCTGATTGATCCCCTCAAATTAAACGTTAGAAGTTAATAGTTATATATAAGTTATGCCTGAAGAATAGTGATAACGTTAAAAAAAAAAAAAAAAAAACTCCCCCTAGTGAGTAAAATAGGAACAATTAGAATAAAATATGATATATTTAAGATAGCTCTCCCTGGGTCGATTCATATACAGCAAATTTGCACAATATCAGACCCACAGATGGGTCTGATATTGTGCTAAAAATTGTTTTTGTATAAAAAATAAATAAATAAGACAAAAAAACTCCCCCGAGTAAGTATATGAACAGCTGCAGTATAATGTGATGTATCCAAAAGATTTCCTCAAGTTATTTCATGTTCACCAAATTCGGACTAAAACGAACGGTTGCGAAATAATGGCCCAAAAATGTTTGGTGATAAAGTTCCCCCTAGTGTTGGAAATTTGTAACCAATCTTTCCCCAAATCAATCCAGTTCTTCCTTGTGATAGGGTCTTTGTGGTTATAGCATTTGAATATTATCCACGTCATAATTCTTTTGAATTATCACGTTGACACCAATAACGTGAAGCATCAATGGTGATGACGATCCATGATATTCCCTACTTTTCGGGCATATATTTACACTTGCAATCTAACCAGCTACAATGTATGGATATTGTGTGTGTTTGGCATGATATGATTGGAGTTCCATGTCCAGTATGTTGGCCTTAAATGACATGACTTCCCCTGCTTGTACCCTCCTGCAGGTTGGTGGAGTTATTCCCCTCGATGCACATCCCCGTCTACTGGGGCATTGCTGCCAAATGTTTTTCGTATGCCAAGACCTCCACCGACCCGTTTGTCTACTGTCTGCTGCGGCAGCAGTACAGGAAGGTGCTGGTCAGAATCATCAGCCACGTTCTGAGAAAGGACCACTACCTTCTGTCCGTCCACAGCACCAGCAGTACCTTGGACACCACAGACGACAAATGTGCTACCAGAATCACCTGAGCTCCCATTGCAAACAATTCCTGTTCTTCTTCTTTAGGCTATTCCTTTTAAGGGTGGCCATAGCAGATCATCTCGTACCACATATTGATTGGTCGTGGGTTTTATGTCAGATGCCCTTCCTGACACAACCCTCCGCATTTATCCGGGCTTGGGACCGGCACTAGAAGTAAACTCGATGTGAGCTCTATGTAGCTGGGTTCTCCATGTCTAAATAATGCAATATCTAAATCTACTCTGCAGGGAGCTTAGTAGTCAGAAGCAGTCCCAAAGATGAGGGAGCTTCAGTGTTTTGCTAAAGGACTCTGTCTTTATCAAAAGTGGGCGTGAACAGAACGTTTTAAAGTGCAATGTCGTTCTAAAAGGACTGCGATGGACATAATGTATGCACAGTCAGAGAGACCACACTGGCCTCTGATGTAAGTCAAACGCCTTTTCAGACTCTACAGACATCTGTTTCCACATGGCTCATAATTTTGCCTGCACAGGCATCCCCAAGGACACACCACATGCAACACACAATACTGTGATTATTGCTATAATCATTTTTAAATGTACGGTTGAAGTAACCTTGAATTTGGATCTGGTGTTCCAGTTTCAGTGACAAAAAGCAAAAAATATTCCTTCTGATGACTGTTTTTTAAATCTATATCAAAGTTTGTGTTAATGTGTGACATGTTGAACACAGGATGTGTAAATAGAGATTTAAGGATGTGTGGCGATGTTATACCACAGCAAATGCACAGAATAAACTTCTCCATCACCACCCATATGAGTCTTAGTTTTTTTAGTTTTTTTTGACATCTCAACATATGAGCGATTAAAAAAATGTATAAATAAATGTTTAATGATAATATCTGACAATAGATTTTATTTCCTCATTCCTTAAATCATCTGGTGGTCTCTCATTATTTGGGACTGGTGGGGGGGAGGTCTCATCCTTGTGTTGGTAACTGCTGCTTTGAATAAATTCCTCTCCTTTAAGTCTCCTAAGAGGTGATAATTAGCAGACGGGGGGGATCCTGGACCCTAAGAGACTTTAAGTGCTACAGCCTTTGGAATCTTCTCTCATTAGACGCCCCTTCTCAAGCCTCCGAAACTTAACTGTGTCTTTGATTTCCTCTTTAGAGAAAAGAAAAGCAGACAGGGCGTAATTACTCTCTGTCTTTGAAAACCTTCTAGTGACACTGAACCACTGGAAGAACTTCTCTTCCCTAAATTTAGAAACTGACTTGTTTTTCTTCTTATTCTCTGTTTTGGAAGCGTCTGTCCAATCTCTTATTTCTTTTGTAGAGGCATTCACTTATGGAGGTTTTAGGTTTCAGGTGCTAAATGCAAATGGTTTGTATTTAGTAATATAGCTATTTACAGGTGAAGGAAATAAACATACAGGGTTGTTAACTGAACCCCCCCTTTGGTTTCTTCTATCTTTGCCCATATTTCGAACTAAATGGACGGCCCTTTCAAACAGAACAACATAAAACCTCCATAGTAAACACAAAATCACATTTTTAAAGAAAGATTTTAGAGATTATCCAGAAGCTTCCTAAAAAGTATTCCACGTTATTTAATGTGGCATATATTTAGTCATGCTGTTGGGGTTCATGCCAGCATTACCTTATCCTTAGAATGGTTAACAGTGTTTATTGTTGTTATTACAACATTTGCATCTGGTCTTATTAGAGTCCCGCAGATCACGTCAGGAATAAGGGATTCAGTACGTATGGAATCCTTAGTTGAGCCAGAATTAAAGTATTTTCGTTTTACAATATTGTATGTCATTATACAGTCATCATCTATTTGCAACTGTTCATCAACTAATGCCCAATGATCTCGATAAATGAAGGTCTTGGGGGGAGTTTATTTTTGAAGCTCTTCTTGCACACTGTAGCCACAGTCTGAATTCCCCACTTCATGGTGGGGATGTCAACTGATATCAGCTGTGCTCATCAGCAGCAATTATCCATCCAATAAGAACGTAACACACCCTCCTCATTACTCTTGCTGCTGCCTTTTTAAATTCTGTCCATTAATCTTTCCTTTATGCTGCTGGTACATTCACCTTCCACCTGCAGATCCCCACCCAGAATGATTCATCACTCCCTGCCAAGTCATTCAACCAGTACCCAGACTCATCCAGACGGCTCAGGACAGACCCTTTATTCACAATCTCCTCGAAGAGCCTAAGGGCCAAAGATTATCTGACTGGCTAATTATGAGATTTCAAAATAAGCATTCCTCTTTACTTCACTTTTTGTCTCTCCTATTCCAATTGTTATTAAATTGTCAATTTTTATGGTTATTCTTCACAGGACATTCCATGTTGAACTCTATTCTCAACAAATGACAGTCCTCAATGGACGTCCAAATGATGTCCTGGTCGAAGGAACATGATAATAACCTGTTTTGTACATCCAAATGTGTCCCCTGCAGACAGTGGGCGGGTAACTAAAGTTGCTTTCCACGACAGGACAATAAATAAAGTTCCACAAAAAAATTTATTCTTGTCTTGAGATATTGAGCAGGCTCAGCAACAATAACATATCAAACAAAATGACTATTGACTCCCTCCCTCCATCAAACACACACACACACACACACACACACACGCACACACACCGCAAATCACGTTTCTTCAAAGTACCCCCCATCATGGTGCAATAAGACCAGTTTCCATGGTCTGGTCACAGCGAGGCAAGAAAAGGAAACACACACACACACACACACATAGAAAGATAGGTAGGGAGAAAGAGGGAGAGAGAGAGAGAGACAGAGAGCGAGAGAGAGAGAGAGACAGAGAGCGAGAAAGAGAGAGAGAGAGAGAGAGAGAGAGAGAGTTGTGTAATCTGAGCGGACAGCAGTGAACCGTAATCCTGGCGCGCCGCTCGTTTTGGGGGCTGAGGGATGCTCCGCGCATACAAAGTAGAGAGGTCTGCGTGCTAAAGCTGGTAATTATCCTCCAGCCGACAGAAGGAGAGGCTGCAGCTTCAAACACACACTGCCACATCACACACCGCCGATATCAGGCATCTTCCTGCTCTCTAAAATGCTGATGGGACTCGTGCTGATCTTTCTCTGTCTGACGGGAACTTGCTGGTGCGCTCCGCCGCGGACCTGTGAGCCCGGAGACCAGGCTTTGGGTAAGGGCTCCTTACCTACTACTCCAAACTAATGCTTCACCCAAATATAGCTAACCGAAAAAGATCCAGAGAAAATGGTGGCTCGTGCGTTACAGATCTCCGTGAAACAATTTCAAACTGAAAAAGTAAACTTTTGACGCTACTAAAAATTGTAAAAAAAAGACCTATGACCGGTCAACAGGCAACCTAATTAAGAAAAAAACAACTGCATATGCTCTAATGTAAATGCGGTAACTCGAAAGTAATCAAGTACTTTTTCTCAGTAGTAGGTTGATAAAGATTTGTTCCGCATGACTTCAGCATCTAGACAGATCCTCTGGTTTTAACTACATGTGTCTTGTCATTAAACCATAATGGGAATCCCAGCTTTAGCCTCTCTTGCTAATGGAAATGTCGCCCCCTAGTGTTTGATTTGGGATCACTTCTATTTCCTACTTACGTGCGTTGGCCTGTTCTCTCTCACATGCAGGAAGATGCAGCTACAGCGGGATGGAAGAAAAACGTAGGTGTCTACTTCATACCTCAAATCATATGGATAACCACAGAGATGGAGAAAAGAGACAGAACATTTAAAATGGGATGTATATTCATGTATGGATTTTGGTCATGCACTCTAAGATATAAAACATCACATTTACCTGACTTAGTTATGCCAACTGGTCCCCCCAAAGTATTTTGAATGAATGGGAAAAAGTTTGGAAAAGTAAGCAAATCATAAAACATCTTAATTAAGTGCTACTTCATATATATTGCATGGACTAAACACAGTTATGTCGAATTTACTTAACAAATTGATGTAATCCCAAAACATTATTTTGAAATAATAGGCCCGAAACAACCGTTGATCCTGAGTTATAAACTGGTGATGTTTCCTAACATTTACAATATTTAAGCCACTAAATCCAAACTGGATTGGGTGACTTAAAACCAGATGTTAACAAAATAGGGACAAAACCAAACCAAACCAAATTAAACCTATATATAAGGGAGGTGTGGAGGACAACGAGCAACAGCCAGTACATTTCCTTTGGCTTCCCAGTTTCAACTGGCCGGTCGCGAGTCGCATGTCAAAAGACCTTAACTATGAAACATCAATGAAGTGGGTGCCTACACGATTACCCCAAAGACATGCCTATTCTCCATTTCACCTCTCCAATCAGACTGCCAACATCAAAAGAGTCAACTTTCCACAGGGATGAAACATCAAGAATGTTTTGTTTTTTCCCCAGCATAAACCATGAAATCTTGAAAATCTTGAAATCATGAGTCTTTGTTTTAATCCAAAAATACCCCTAGTCATAAAGTCATTTGTACCAATAAATTAAAAAGTATGCAATACATCCCTTTTTAAAAGTGAAGTCACCAGCTTTGTCTTCCTACTGTTTTCCACAGCCACCTGCACAGAGATGAACCTGGGCTACTGTAACGACATGGAATATTCTAGGTGGGTCACAGAGGTTGGTGTAAATGTGGGTGAGGCTATCAGTTCCAGACTGAAACCAACTTTAACCCGGCTTATATTGTAAGTTTTAAAATTGCATCATATGTTCAATGCCATTCCAGAACCATGTTCCCCAACATCCTTGGCCACCGCAGTCACATGGAGGCAGAGTCAGGAGCTGAGTACCTCCTCCTGAGTGTCATTCATAGCCTCCTCAACGGGGAGTGCTCCCCTGATATACGTCTTGTGGGCTGCTCTGTACTCGCGTCACCCTGCCGGAATGATAAGACTATCAAACCCTGCCGCAGCACATGCGAGGCACTGAGGAAGAACTGCGTCCATTCGTTTGAGTCCATCGACATGGCCTGGCCGTACTTCCTAGACTGTGACCGCTTCTTTGCCAGTGAGCAGGAGGGCTGTTTCGACCCACTGGCAGGGCTGAAAGGTAAAGGTCACACTGTTTTGTTGTACTGTTTGGATCAGCACAAACCCAATGCTCTGTGAAACCGACAAACTAACCCTCCCCCCTCCCTAAATCCTGGTATCCCTCCTCCAGCCAGACAGGAAGTGGAAATGTCGAGCTTCTCTCCTGAAGAGCCCAGTACCATCATCCAGTTCACCTACACCTCCAACACCCAGATGTACAGCTTATTGAAGAGAACAGCATCCAAATGCTCCCATATTTCTCATGTGTACAGCATCGGACGCAGCACGGAGGGCAGGGACCTGCTGGTCATTGAGTTCACCAACAACCCCGGACAGCATGACTTATGTGAGTAAAGAGGAACTGCAGAAATTCAATTTGTGGTTAAATCACTATTAATCTTTTATTCAGAGGTGGCAAGCATGCAGGTATTGTTTAACTAAGGTAGCTATAGGTTTAAAAACTTTTTTTCCCCTGAAATTTCCTGCTAAAAAGCCCTTCAACCAACAACTGACCTCACCTGCAACTTTATGCTTCTGATAACTGAAGATCAGTCAATGACATCACTGTGGGGGAAATTTGGCCCACAGGTCTTTTCATAACTGCAACATTAGTTATCAGCCGTAAATGTACACACCTACTGAGTAACATTATAGCATTCATTTGGAGCGGTGAAGAAGGACTGCTGGCTCTTAATTGGGCTCTGTTGGTGCTAGCTGGTGTACAGTGGATTTATTCAGAGGACGAACCAAAGCAGTGGAGCTGCAGGCAAAGTGTAACCAAAACAATGAGCTGAAAGACACTAAAAGTCAGTGCTGATAGGAACTCAGGGGATTGTTTCCTACGGGTCTGTCAGTACTGGTGACCCCTTTAATATTAAAGTAATGATTATCATTTGAACAGCAACATTGATGAGAAGAGCTTGTTATGCAGTTATCTTCCTGCTAAATTGGTTCTACACATTTATAGATACATTTTTTTAAGAGGTGAAGTCCAGACAACAGATGATGCTTTTCATTATGGCACTTTTTTAAAATCCATTTTAACAATCCGGTGCCGCTGCTCTGAGTTTGATCAGTTTTTGATCAAACGGTGTCAGAATTCACATCATTAAATATATATGTATTGGTGACAGGAAGGGGACAACACAGTATTAGAGAGCTGGTTTGAAATATATCAGTGTAAACGCCCAATTTGGTGTTTTTTTATTAATATGCTCATTCAGCCTGATTAACTATTTGGAGTTAAATCTGTAGTATTTGGCTGCTAAATAGTTTAATATGTCCTGTAGAAGCTGATAGACCATAGGGACAATACATATTGGACTTCAGCTTATCAGGTGGACACAACACTAAAACAGCTGCAAATATATGTTAACGGTAAATACACAATGTTATATGCAACACTTTAAAGAGAGATTATATAGAAAATATTGTATTTATAGCTTTTTCCACGAATCTGACTGAAAATCCACTAATGTAGTTTTAACCGTTTTGTGCTTCTGACTGTTATGTGTAGTGGAGCCAGAGATCAAGCTGGTGGGCAACATGCATGGCAACGAGGTGCTGGGACGCCAGCTGCTCCTCTACCTGGCCCAGTACCTATGTTCAGAGTACATTCTGGGGAACCAACGAATTCAGACCCTCATCAATACCACACGCATCCACATTCTGGCCTCCATGAATCCAGATGGCTATGAGTTGGCCGCGTCAGAGGTAGAGGATAGTACTGATCCGGAGCTCAGCGACCAGGAAGTAAATATTGTTAACAGAGAAAATGACAAATCACCAATATCCGCTCTGAATGTACTGTCCTCTTTCTCTTTTCACCTGTGCCCTGAAGATGGAGGCGTTTGGTACTCGACTGAACTGAGAGATTTTTCTACTTTGTCAATTTGGAAATGGGAAACCATGGAGCAACACTATGACAACGGTGTAGCTGTGCATTTTGTGAACACAGAAGCTGTCATTTTAAAATATGTGGAAAGGGAGCATATTTTTGAGGATTAAGGATCTCAGATCTTTGGAATTAAGGTAAATTCAAAAGGGCAGGATGATAAATCACTGACTTCAGGAAGCTTTTGGTGGTTTTCATCTTAGTGACAATCGGATTAAGCCTCCAAATTGGATGTACGAGTACTCAAGCCTTCCACCTTCTGCCTGTGAGCCTTTCTTTTCTACCAGCAGCAGAATTCAACATGACTTAACTGACTTGTTTAGATTTCTGCATACCACTGAACTACTAACAAGTACTGCATACATATAGTAAATGCTCTCATGTGTATGTCATGCAGGTGACATGTGAGGTCTGTGAATGTCTGCATTGTCCATTTATCTATTTTGCAAGAGAAAAAGCAGTTTTTTCTTATATTTATTATCCTAATTTTATGTGCTGTGTTTGAACACTAATATTACTCAAACTGTTTCCATATTTGTATACGGGAACATACATAGGTACACAAACATACCTGTACGTACATAAATACATTCATTCGTTCGTAGATGCAGTAATACATACAGAGCTGTATCTTTATAAACTGGCGGATTTTCAAATAAAATTGAACGTAAAACAAAGGCAAACTGAGTAAACACAAAAACACAGATTTAAGTGATCATATTATGCAGAAAGGCAACAAGGGTATGTAAAACTTAAATCACCTGAGTGAAGAAGTATTTATCCCCTACTTATTAGCTAGTTGTTCCCAGAACTAGTTGAGTCCCAGATCCTTAGAAACAGGCTTAGAAATCCTAGACTGTTGTGTTTCTATCACTTTGTTCCTCATGTCTTCTGGAATTTCTTTTGATTCTTGCAAACTGGGCTACTGGTGAGATCTACAAGCTTACTGCTTCTGAAACAGGTCTATTTAAGTGATGTTGGTCATCGAACAGGGCTGGTAATAATCAGGTATCAGTGAGTCTAGTCCAGCTGCCACCAGTTTTCAATGCAGTTTGGTAGATTTAATCTAAGAAAATACTTTTACACATGCCCAGTTGGGAATAGACAATCATTTTAGTTCAGTTAATACAATTTTCATGTAAATCTTGTATTTTGTGTTCACTCAGGTTGCCCTCGGGTTTATGGCAAATTTTTTAGGAAAATCTGACTCATCTTTTTATTTGGCTGTCTTTGCTTAGCGGTTAAGACAACATATTTTGTCAGTTCCATTCCTGCATCCTTTTCTACTCCACTTGCGACCTTCGTGTCCTCTCTCACCACATCCATATCTCTTCTGTTTGACCCTCCTCATTTTCTCCTGACCGGCAGTTATCCCCTCAAGGGTCTCCTCCCTGTCAGATGACCCCTCTCCACTGGACATCTGACATTCCTCAAATGCGCTCATTCCATATCCTGCCACTCCTCGTCACTCCCATTGCAAACCTCGCCTCTCCTTTTTAATGACGGATATATGGTCTTGTCTAGATGTTGACAACAGAATTAACATAAAATAGTATAACATTTTCCTTCCTGTTCTTATGACTAATATTCATATTTGTTATTTTGTTCACACAGTCACTCCTCTCACTACTGTCTTAATGGTTACCAATCATCTGAATGACGTCACACGTTAATACCTTGAGCTGTTTGAACTTAAATGTTTCAGGGTCACTTGTTGAACGGTTGGACCAACGGACGGACCAACGCTCAGAATATTGACCTCAACCGCAATTTCCCTGACCTCACTTCCATTTTCTACCGGAACCGGCGTAGCAGGCACTATCGCATTGACCACATCCCAATCCCCGATTCCTACTGGTTTGGGAAGGTAATGGGAAAACTTATATCCGTTGCATTTAATGAGTGCGTTCTGTGTATGCAGCCTGAAGGACTGAATGAAAAGTAATCAATCCTGTATTTGGGCTGTAGGTGGCACCAGAGACCTACGCAGTGATGAAGTGGAGCCGATCTCTGCCCTTCGTTCAGTCTGCCAGCCTCCACGGTGGGGAGCTGGTGATCTCTTACCCCTTTGACTTCTCTAAAGACCCACATGAGGAGAGGCTGCACTCTCCAACTCCAGATGAGCAGGTAGGGAGTGAAGATGGTGGCATTAATGTTTGTTTCAAAGGTTCAGCAACTAGTTTAACAGTGCAGATGATACCATTCCAATGTTCAGGTCTTCAAGCAGCTGGCTCGGACCTACGCAGACCTCCATGCAACCATGTCGGATAATGACACAGACCGATGTGGTGCCTCCTTTTACCGATCTGGGGGCATCATTAATGGGGCAATGTGGTACAGTTTTGCTGGAGGTGAGATAACACAATTTTCAAACTAGATACAGATCATTTTTGTACCCTTCATATTCCTTGTGAGGGACTCAGTGTGTACATGTTTCTGTTGAAGGTATGTCAGACTTCAGTTACTTGCATACTAATTGTCTGGAGATCACCGTGGAACTCGGCTGTGACAAATTCCCCTCAGAGGTAGAGCTTTACCCAGAGTGGAAGAGGAATAAAGAAGCTCTACTCAGTTTTATGGAATCTGTAAGTTTTAGAAAGGCTTCCTAACCTTAAAAGGAAATATAAGGTTTGTCCGATGTGTATAATTTCTAGAGTGCATTATTTATTTTAACCGATTGTGGAAGGATGACTGATTGATTCAGTAACTGTGAAATAATAACCAGTTCTTGTAAAGACGTTTATTTACAGAAAACCAGCAGGAAGTAGCATTTAAATGGATGAAATCCCATAACAGTTTGACCCTCATAATGACGATGAAAAACAACCTCTACAATTTAATAGGTATTCAAGAAAAACAATATTTGACTAATCCAGGTTTCTCCTGGATCGTGTAACTGAATCGACAGTTTCAGACAGTTTGTGCTTAGTTATAAGTCTATAACATTGTAATTACCTATCTGAGAGTAGAGAATTTTCAATGAAACCTATTAATTGGTAGAATCTTATTTGTAGTAGCTCTTATGGGAATGTTAGCATTTCATTTTGTTCATATACTGTTGGCATTATAGATAAAGATAGAAGCAAAAATGTTGTAATTGCCCTTTTACACAATGGCTGAGACACCTTGAACAAATGAATACCAGGTACAGCTATTTTAATCTAGTTGTATATGACAGGGATGAATAGATCAAACCTGTAAAAATGAATTCCCACACACGGGCCAACACCCAGAATGTCATATTAGCCATGTTTTGGTACTAGACCCTCTTCTTGGGCCGTACACTACGTGTCCGAAGCATTTAATCCAAATCTGTTCATGATATTTTAAGTAATCAAGCCAACAGACAGACAAATGCAGCGAAATCATCCTTGACAGAGATAATGTTAGTATATTATATGTTCAAGAAACTACTCAGACAGTGGATATAAGCAACATAAGCAGGAGCAAATAACCTGTTGTGCTCCTTGTCTCTGAACAGGTCCACCGAGGGATAAAGGGAGTAGTCAAGGATAGTAATGGAAACGGGATAAAAGGAGCAACTATCTCTGTCAGGGGGATACGGAAAGATGTCACCACAGGTAAATTCAATCCTATCAAAGCAAAGGTTAGGGAAGGGGACATTGTCAAATGTCAAAGTAATTCACCCAAAAGTTACCAAGAAATGTGACTCAAGTACATAATAATGAAACTCAGCGTGAAATATTAGAAGATAAAGTTATTTGAACGCATTATTTGGCCACCATGAATATCTTTAAAAAACTTCATGTTGATCTATCAAATAGTTGTTGACAAAAGTGGTGGCAGTGGGCCAGCTCACTGACCATCATCATCATCCTCAGATCCACATCCTTTGCCGGGTTTAAGTGTTAAAAGTCTCCCTAAAAGCTTTGGAAAATGAACATCAAGGTAAATCAAATGGATAATATGTATCATCATCGGAATGAAGTTTAAACATGTGTAAGATGAGAAACATCGGCCCCAGGTGTTTTTTATGTTTCCTGCTATAAGAGTGCTAAAACAGGATCATACCGGAGACTGTTAGCAGCCTGACACAATAACCTGAGATCGTGAATATGGTTAACGTTGTCTAGGTTAAGTCTCAGCCCCACAGAGATGCTAGCATAGCTGTAGATTTGTTTATATGCACATGTACTCCTTTAGCACATCTGTCTCTGCCTCTCTTTGTCGTTTATCTGACCTCTTCTCTCACCCATTGATGGCATCATCCGGTTCTCTTCCTCATCCTCTCTCTCTTCCCCTAACCTCCAGCTGAGCAGGGCGACTACTGGCGGCTGCTAAACCCTGGTACTCACATCCTGACTGCCACAGCAAAGGGTTTCTCCAGGGTCAGTAAGAAGATTTATCTGCCTCACCACATGAACAAGCCTGGACATGTCGATTTCGTCCTGGAGAAGGTTGGATATTTGTCTTCATTATCATCATCCTTTGAAGTTCTTGTACACGGAAAAATTAACAATGAAGTCCATAAAAAAACGGTTGAAATACAACAACTTCTCAATTCAAATGCATCTAAACAAACGTCCCAATGTCAGTGATTACACCATGTAATAATGACTGATGAGCCATAACATTATAAACTGCCTGTGACATGCCTAATGCTGTGTAAATCCCCATTGTGCTGCAAAAAACTGCTCTGACCCATCAGGGCATGGACTCCGCCAGACCTCTGAAGGTTTAAGCAGCAGATCCTTTAAGTCTTATAGGATGGGAAGTTGGACTTCCATGGATCAATCGTTTGTTCAGCACATCACACAGATGCTGGATTGGATTGAGATTTGGTGTTTTTGGAGGCCAAGTCAACACCTTGAACATCTTGTTGTGTTCCTCAAACCACTCCGGAACCATTTTTGCAGCATGGTAGGGCGTATTGTCTTACTTAGAGAGGTCACTGCCATGAGGGAATACAGTTTCCATGAAGGGGTGTACTTATTCTGCAACAAGGTTTAGCTGGGTCCTATATGTCGAAGTAACATACACATGAATGGCAGGACCAAATGTTTGTATTGCCCAGCACAGTGCCTCCCCCGGATTGCTTTCTTCCCATACTGCATCCTGGTTCTTTGTGTTCCTCAGGTAAGCAACTCCCACACCGTCTGCCTCAGGCTGTGTGTCCTGACTCCTTTCTCTTTATAACTGGCAACTTGTAGCAATTCTTGCTACAATAGTTCTGTGGAATTTGACAAGCGGGGTGAGATCCCCACGCTCGTTTGTGGGCCTTAGGTGACCATGACCCTATCTCACTTTGGTAAGTACTAAACACTGTTCACTGGTGGTACCCAAAAACAACTTCAAGACTGGAGGCACTCGGACTCTAGCCATCACGGGTTTGCTCAGATCCTTATGCTTGTCCATTTGTTCCTGCTTCCTACACATCATCTTCAAGGATTAAATGTTGCCTGTATTGCTGCCTAATATTTCCCATCAACCTACAGGTGCAAAGATAAGAAGATAATCAATGTTAATCCTGTCACCTTTCATTGGTTATAATTTGTGTATATACTGTATGTCATGATCCTGACTCAGCTCCACTCCCTTCTCTGTTGTCCATCTTCCTTACTGACCTTAAATTATTGTGTAAACACAAAGCTTCTCCTCAGGATGGTCTTTCATTATCTGTTCACCTCTTCCTCCACTGGTTCCAGGTTCCCTTAGAACCCGATTTCAACGACCACCTCTTCCCCACAGTGGAAACATGGGAGCGATTCGACCCCTACAATCAGTTTGAGCGCTACAGTGAGTCAAACGTGGGTGAAGGAGGAATAGAACGGCAGGAAAAACCATGGTGGTGGAACTACTTCTCCCAGTCTGGCATCTCACCTCCACAGTGGCTGCTGCGAAATATCTAGAGAGATTACCGCACTGTGAAGGTGCCAGAATACCACTGAGACACTGGTGACAAATCAGTGTCTCAGTGGCTTCAGAGACATCTGCATGGCAGGAGATGTGACACTGAAATCAGCAGTAGCAAATAGATTTCAGTGCTTCATGGAGGGATGAGATTTAACTTTTCCCAGCTGGCAGAACATTTAAATCTGGCCTGTAAGCAGGGTTTTGGCCAACATTGCTTTTTCAGCTCCTTCTGAATCTTGAATGCTTACATTTTTCTACTTTCACAGATTTTCACATTCAATCTGTAATTACAATTTCACAAGTGATGACAGAAGCATACGATGTACATGTGCATATTTTTAAATATATAAAGTTCGATACAACTTTCATGCAGATTTGATTGGGCTCTTTATTTATTTCTTTTTTTTCATGCCAGAAACCTCTATTATCTTTTCTACATTAAAATTTCATCTGCCATCAGTAGTTAAAGTACCATACCATAAAAAGTAAGACGTCAACAAGACACCAACCTCGTATGATCTGTAAACAATCCTCTATTTCTCATGTTAGTTTCATTTAAATGTTGAATTTTTAAATATTTGATTCTTGCTATCAGAAAAATTTGAATTCAACAATATTAATCTTTGGAAGAAAATTTAACTCCACTCTTAACTTAGAAATTGATTACATTAAACAAGGAGTTCAGAGTTTAAAATAAACTATCCCATCTTGAGTTGCTATCATAGTCTTGCTCACTAGAGGGAGCCAGAGATCTTGTAATAACAACATTATTATAAATGGCATTAATGGTGAAGGGCTTTTGTACGCTTTAATAATAATAATAATACATTTAATTTATAATGCACTTTACATTTGGATCAAATCTCAAAGTGCTACAAAGTAAAGTTTTAAGTTTTACTTTAGTTATAAATTAATTAACGTAATTCCCTACAAACACATTAATGCTTATATTTTCCGATTTCACAGTTTTACAGTTTTTGCAGGACAACGTAGTTCTTAGAAACCATTATAAACATCAATGTTCTCTACCTGGGCTGCGTCTGCCTTATTTTTATTGTCTGTTTGAAGTAATCTTGTGTAAGAACCCATTATGACATTTAGCACTCTGCAGCACAGAGGTGTGATTTATCCTCATATCTCCACAATACCACATGTGTTTCATGTGATTGACTAAATTCTGACTCCGTTCTGCTAATAGGGCATGCAGTTTAAAGAAGTTGAAATCAGAGAGTCAAGAGCTAGTTTACACACCTGACCATTCTATTAAAGCACGGCTCCTTGATAGAACTTCAGCAACAGAACTTATGGTAGGAATGGAAGAGGATCCTGACTTCACAGTCAGAATGCTAATTCTGTTTTTTTGATATGGTCCTTATCCTCTTCCGTATGTAGGCTACTTACTGGACCTATTTCATTAAGAGCACCTCTTCTCACCAGTTCATCTAACTCCAGACCACAGAAGCAGAGGAGAGAGTATGTTGATGGAAGTTTTAAAACGTTTTGGGCTCAGCACTTTCGGACGATCTTGTTACAAACGTGTTCAGTAGCATGTATGTACTAAAATATTCAGTTCCTGGCAATTGCATCATGTTCTTGTCTCTCAACTATATGGTCCTCCTGCTTCTCCATAGCAGACACTTATGCCTTCTCACAGAAGGTGCTACTAACAACCCTAATGAAGGCTCAGTACCATTTAAATCAGTATTTTCCAAAGTGTTTGCAATAATCTACAACTTTCTAATAATTTCTTCAGCCAAGTAGCCCCTGATCAGCATGAGACATGCATTTATAGATTGAAACGATACAGCACGGTTCCTTTAGTGTCTGACTCAATAAACATTGAACATGTTATATGCATTACATGTTACATTTCACACATTTAGAATACATCACTAAATTCATGAAAACCAATTGCTTGTCATCATTCAGTAAGAAATCAACAGCATTTTAGTTTTAATGAGTATTAGAATGCGTAAACTTCGTTTTAGCTCTTTGTCTAATTTCATTCTCTTTGTTTTTCAGCTATTTCTGTTGCTTTTTGTTGCTCTATATCCAAACTTCCTGCGGACAGTGAACGTGTTCATAGTTTTTATTTTTTGTCGCTATTTCAGGTCCTGTAGGAAGTCTGATAATGGCTCAGATGTTGAATTTCTCAGCTAAACATTTCAAAAGGTGGTTAATTGTTGTTGTTGTACTCTGTGATGTGATGGTGCTATAACAGTTCAAAGATTACACTCCACTTTACGTGGCCATGTATATTACGGATCGTGGAGTGGGAAATTCCCTCTGAAGCTGCTGCCTTGACAGACGACTATGCACAGGCTCGTAAAGAAACATCAGGAAAGAACTGTATTTTCTGATAATGCTATTGATAAATTACTATTTATTAGTATTGGTCTGTAAAATTCTGTTGGTCTGATTCTGCAAACTTGAATTGTGACTTGTTCTGCAGGTTTTAGACAAGTTTGTAGTTCCTGCCCTGAGAAGGACACTGGACAGCTGAGTGTCCTGTGCTGAAGACAAAGGTAAATGGCAAAAGTTGTAAACACATTGAACCAGTTGTCCTTTAGAGCCCCTGTGGTGTCTTTTTCATCTGACACAGAAATGTTCTGGTTTTGAAGCTTTCGTTTCAGATGGTTTCGTATGTCTCACTGGGAGTGATGGGAAACTGCCTGTGAAAATTCTTGGAGATGCGTCAGGGAGGGCTTCTTTTATTCTCGTGTCTGCGCTGCCCTTCTCTCAGGACACTGTGGTGATTGTGTTCTCACACGGGTAATTGGTTTAATAACGCTTTGGGTTCAGTTACATGAAGTCCAATCTATTATTTATTTATTATTTTATTCTATTTTTTTATTTAGCAGGGATAATGTAGATTAGAAATATAGTACCAGATATGGGCAAGAGCTAATTGACGCCAAACGACTCGCATGTTTCCGCAATTGTAATATAAAGCATATAAACAGCATATAAAAAACTATCCAAATTCTAAAATACAGTGCGAACCTGAGCCTCCCTACATAAAAAACCTAAAAATTAGTCCAGCTAGAATACACCATCAACAATTCTTTAAAACCAGAACACTTCCTCAGTACAAAAAAATATCCCCACAAACTCATTACCCCTGGTGACCCTTTCCAGTGTCTCTGAGCTCAGTGACAACATGCATGAGCATCCTTCAACCATTTTTACAAGCTACCCTTAAAAGGTTTAAAAGTACGCCCTCTCTGATACCTGGTAGTGAAGAATTCCACATCCCAGCAGCCTTTACTGAGAATCAGTTTTGCCTACATGTTGCTGACCTATCTTGTGGACGCGTGGATGATGTCCACATTGGCGTTAAGCCTGCCTTCCTTATAAATGGAATAAATGTTATTCTGGGGAATGACTTGGCCCGTAATCCAACTCCTTGTCCTCCTTCTTGTTTGGATCACTCAACTCTCTAGTCCAGGCAACTCTTTCCCCGAACCAAACGGGAGCACATCCTTTGGAATTCTCACCCCAAACGTAACACGGCATGGTGGACCTTTTTCTGTGGGTCCAAACCCAGTCACCATGTGCTCCTGCTTACTTCGTCCTCCTCTCCCGGCAAGGGGGAAGTAGGGTGTTCAATGTCTCCTGTACCCAGCGCAACGTCCCCCATGGGAAGGCAGGGGTCATCGGTACAGTGGTGCATCCAGCAGTCGGTGTTGCAGTCTGATGACAGTTACCTGTATTGTTTCTTTTTCACCAGGCCCCCGTCAAGCCCATCCTGTTTGTTCAGATTCGTCACTACTGCTAGACTTCACTGCTGCTCAGCAAAGTTTACAATTGAAAAATCTTTTTTCCAGTTTTCCTTCTTTCTCATAGTATCCAGTGTCTTCCATATTCTTTAAATTGTTAATTTAACAGAACACTGTAACTTTTTCCGCAGTGTGGGAAAAATTAAATCATAGGACTGCACTTTTTTCTGTTTTAGCAAACAACGCTAAAATCATAATAACGTCACCAGTCTTGTATAAACCTTTAAATGTCCTTACCAAGAAAAAAAAAACTAAAGAAAAACTGGGGTATTTATTCATTTAATATCTTAGACTGTCTTGTTTACCATAAAATTACAAATTGTTTGGTCAAGCTTGTTTTTAAAATCATTTCACGACGACAGTTTGCGTTTCATGGAAAATAGTCAGTTTCACAATGTGCCGTCAAAAAAAACTACTTATCTTATGGCAATTTCTCAACAGCCATAGTTTATATCTCCTCCTTGGTGGCCCTTTGGAACTGTTGCGCTGATAGTGAGCCAAATTTACCTCACTCTCTTTAAATAACCAATTATTGTGTGTTGGTGCAAACAAAGAAAGGTCCCTACGAGAGATGCAGTGGGTGCATTTTAGATTCTATTTAGACAAAGCGACTCGAGACTTTGCAATCTTTCAAAGCGTGCTGAGAAAAAGGGTTCGGGTTAGAAACAGTTGAGAAACATTGGCAAAGTCTGTTTTTTTTTTTTTTTTAAGTCTGCCTAGCTTAATCAATTTGCAAAGCCTGCATCCTCCCCTTACCCAATTTTCCCAGCTGGAATAACAAATGTACAGCAGGCCATCAACAATATCTGCTGGCAACTGGTTTGTGTGCTATCTCTCCTAACCTCACAGTCCATCCGCTGTCTCTAAAGCCTTTGCTGGAAATAATGTATTTGAAAGGGTGTGTGCAAAAAAAATGAGTACAACTCAATAATATTTAGCATGATTATTTCCAGCATATGGGGTTGTATGCAATTAGTTAACAAGGAAGTAAAAGCAGTATTGATCGTATAGATTGGTCGTACATGCTCAGAGCAGATTTTATGACGGCGATTATGAGCTTAATGCAAGTCTGCAGTAGATGGAGAAACTTTGTCTTTGTGAGACTATGTATCAGGGAACTGTTCTGAGACCCAACACAAAGACCAGAACGTAACTTTGGGATATTGCTACTAGTGTGATGAAGGAGCCAAATTCCACATATCTGGATTTAATCTGTTCATGTTAGTTTATTGTTCAGTTGCTTTAGATCGGACAATAATAACCTCTAGCTGATGCACGTACAATAATGGATCCATGCTTTTCTTGTCCTGCAACCACAAGATTGTTAACCTTAAACCTGTAACTAATATTATAGTCAGAATAACCAGCAGTTATGATGCATTCATAGGGTTCCTTTTTGAATGGGCTGTTTGAACCAGGCTATAATTATCTTTTTTCCAAGGCGGTGTGTTCCCAGATGTCTCCTCCTTAAAGTTGCTGGGGTGAGTTTCCATCTGGCAGACATCTACTGTGGTCTATAACTCTCTAACTGGCCTCCCTATTCCAGTCACTTTCGATCTTACTGCATCTGTTTTTCTGATGCTTGATTGAAACTATATGATATATTTGTTTTTAGTTGCTCATATTAGTCAGATTAGGCAATCACAATGCCATAAAATCTTGACCCGTCTTTCCCCGACAACTAGCTAGACTGCAAGTTTCGACATTGACCATTCATACAAGCCAATTCATGTGCCGTCAATGAGGAGGTGGGTCGGCCTTTTTAAAAAAAAATTAAATTAATATTTATTTAAGCAGGAAAGTCTGATTGTGAGTTTAAAACTCATCACCATAGCGTCCTGATGCACTTGTTTGTAATGAAGAAGTACGTCAGTCTTTGTCATCTATTTGCTTAAAACACATCTTTGTCAAAGAAGCAGTTTTACTTTCTGCTTACCTACAAATAGAAAACACAATAGTTTTCATTACATTCAGTTTCCAAACTGAGATCAGAACTAGGTTAATGTACTACTAATGTGCAACACAGCACCTTTTCCACAATACTGCTTCTATGAGGGTTATATTTTACTGTTCATTTCTTAATTCCCCCTAAAACGCAGCAGCCTTGGCAGCATCCAATCATAGGCTCATCAATCACAGTCTGGCAATCAATTGGCCTATCAGAACCAACGCCCAAGGAATTATGCATTTGACAGCGGCCACTATACTCAGTTCTTAATTTCTCCACACTACGCCAGCGGAGAAAAAGGTAGGTGACACACAAGACGCCGAACTTGAATGAAAATCATGGAAAATGATTTTATTAATAAGTTAAATAAAACCTTGTTACATTTTGATAATTAATATTAGAAAATGTTGTTTTTGTTAAACTGAGGATGACAATTTTGTTTTGTTACCGTTTATATGTACGTACTGCAACAGCAGAGCGCTTCCGACATCAAACTAGCTGTCTAACGTTTTGACTGAAATTGTATTTTTTTCAGAGAATCCACGCTCTGAAGTAACTTTTTGTTAGCTATTATAGCTGATATCTGACAGAAATATCTGATGAGTCATTGTGCCGGTAAAATCCCGTCACGTCGCTCTCAACTTTGTGTTAGCTTGAAACTGTTAGCGACAGAAACTGAATGAGAGTTTTCACTTAGTCAGAGTAACAGGATACAACGGATATATTACAGTTAACGTAGATGTAGTGGAGCACAATGTAAGGAGCTATTTGTTTAAAGTCTATCGTTACTTTATATAAGTAGTTGCTAACGCCAGCTAACGGTTACTGTCACAGTCAAGGGCCAAAATCTTTTTTTTCTTTTTTTTGTACATTAACATCTTGGTTAATGTACAAAAAGCAGATCCTTTAGCAAACTTAAAGGATACAATAGATATCAAGATGTACTGAAAATGTCCACACGCCTCAGCAAACATGATTGTGCAATAACCTGCAACGATTGCAATCTTGAGCATCACACATTTTACGAGTCCAAAATACATTTTCTGAGTTTAGCTATAATGTTATCAAATGTAAAGATTAGTGAGCCGACTCCAACGGTGCCACAGATGAGCGATAACGAGACTGAGCTAACGCGAGGGCGTGCAAACAGTGAAAACATCCACGTCCTCTTCTGAATATATTAAAATGAACCCAGCATGACCTGCAAAGAATGCCCATTTTTGATAATCGTACCTAATGCTGATGATAACCCCGATCCAGCTGCATAGTGACGCGATCTTCTCATGCTGCAGGTATACCGGACCAGGAAGTTGTAGTATTATCGTACCAGAGGCTCGAAATTCTAGTATTTTGAGGAAAATTATCATACGGGTCAAAATTGCTGCGGGATGCCTGCTAGAGCTGAGTGTTGCATCCAACTGCTACTATAACGTATATCAGATATTTACTTTTTCATAACATAATTGTCGTATGACTCATCCAGGATGAACCCATCTATCGCCCAATGTCAACTGGGAAAGGCTGCCGCCCCCGTGACCCTAAAAAGGATAAGTCGTCTTTGATAGTGAATTAATGAACAAAAGTTTCCTGGCAGAGAAAGGCAGCAACACACACAAACAATGTATACAATCTAAAAATGAACAAATAACTAGTTACAAATTTAAAATTAAAATCTATCCTTTTTTTTTTTTTTACTCTATTATCTTATTTGGCATCTCCAACAGGTCAGAGGTGAAGAGAAAAAAAATTCTGATATGCAATTCATCCCTGTTCGTTGAATATGTCATTTTTAAAGACCAATAGTAATCCTTCACTTCCATATTTGGGCCAGGCAAAGGAAATTTGTCAGCAACAACCAGATTTGGCTATCATAAATTTGCACATATGATAAAAATATGTTATCAAAAGCAAACCAAATGTTTTATAAGCTACGCTAAAAATGCCAAACCACTTCACGCTGAAACTTATCAATCCTGGTCTTTTCCTCCCCATCTTTTCTCCGTGTCAGTATTTCATTCCTGTAGCTATCTAGTTGCCCTGCCCCTGGAGTAGAGGCCTGCTCAATGTGGCAGACATGATTTGTTTGCTTTGCAATTATTTTCCATCAGTGGAGACAAATGGATTCATGCTGCATAGAAAAACCCACACGGACAGGGCTGGAGTGATGAATACAGAGGAACCGACTAATATGAAAGATGCTGCAGGATAAAGATAGAGGCGAAAACACAGAGGATCTAGGGGAAATGATAGATAGCTTATAAAGAGCTCTAGGAACAAAGAGGACCTCAGTACTGAATGACTGTACTGTGTTAATTATTGCTTTCAAGAACTGTCCAGTTTGAAATCCAATGGACTCCAGGTTTTTGTATTTTTTTATAATTGAGTCCTCAAATACACACAAAAGAAAGATTTAACATGAGTTTATGGTCTCAAATAAACAACACCCAAACAAAGATGTTGGTAGGGGTTAGGGTTTAAATTCAGCCATTGCACTCAGCGTCATGCAAATAGATAGTCAGGGAATACAGCTATAATTATTCTTTTGTTAAAGGGATAGAGTGACTAGTGTCTGGGGTGATACACTTATAAGACAGCAGCTGACGTAACAGAGACGACAGAAGGTGCCAAAGCAGCTAATACCAGTTAGCAGGTAACTCAAAGAGGAAAAAGTCTCTGAAAATGATTTCAAATTTGAATGGCAGCGCAATATCTGGGAATTCCTTCCTCTTCTTCAACTAGAGAACGAGATGAGTCACCGTATAATATCGAAAAGTCAGAGATATTATGTCTTCATCATCCACGTCCGCGGCAGATCCTTCGTATTAACGGGATAACACAAGAGCTTTGTCATGGATCATTTTCAAATTTCATACCCACATAGGCCTTAATGCAAGGAAGTACTGGATAGATTTCAGGAGAGGACAGTCGTATGTTTCTGACACTCTTTTACGGCCATAACTTCCTAACCGTTGGTGTATTTAGTGCACATTTGGTGCAAATGAATGCACTTGAGGAGATCTATCATGTAAATATTTTATAGTGTTTTAATCTAGAAGGTCATATTTATAAAAACACTGTATTTCAGACATAACTCAAAAACTATCTGATGGATAATTTTCACATGAATCCTCAGTGCGAGGAAGAACGGGATTATTTTTTGGGAAAAGTCAGTTGTATATTTCTGACACTAGGGGGAGATTTATATACAAAAGCTTTCAGCCATAATTTTTCAACCTTAGGTCAGATTTAGTCCATATTTGGTGTATAAGAATCTATTCAACGAGAAAAAAATATATGATGCGCTGATCTTCTGTTGTTTTATTTAGAGTAAACAAACAAAGATGATGCAGAGAAGGGTCTTCATTGAGGACGTTTTGGGTGGTCTTTGTATAGAATGGACTACTGACGAGTTGATGGGGTTCTGACCTTATGATATGAGCAGCAATACTTTAATAGGAAGTGTGATCTTGTCGTTGAATACAAATATTTCCTGTAAATCTGTCATATAGAACAGATGTCTAGTATTTCAGTGTTCTGATACCCTTTCTTTCGTTTTGAGGCTTTTAATGTAAAACGTTTGAAACACAACCATTTGCACATTGGCTGGACGTAAATGATTCCTATTTACATTAAAATGTTGCTGCTGCCATTCTCCCATAAGTACATTTAGGCTGAACCTAAGAAAGGCTTATATTAAGGTAAATTTTAAGATATAAATTCTAGTTAAAATGAATGAGATCAAAGAAAGAGCAACTTTCTTTTTTTCTGCTTTCCTTTAATTTTGGTGATTAATTATAATTTCTCAAATGTATGTTGAAATTGATGGACAGAATGTATAGTTAGCAGTCAGACTGGAGATGAAGTTTCTCTCTGTTTGCCCTTAATGTGTGATAAACAAGACTGGGCTGCAGAATTTTTTCAGTCCCTTTTGAACTTTCAGACAGTAGAAGAGATTAACCTCTTTCTCCCAGCTTGTATCTCCATGATTTTTCTTTCCCCTGCCCTCTGTCATCCTCTCCTCTTTATGACCCTGTTCCCCTTACCCTTTTCTAGTGTCTCTTTTGAATATCTCTTGTCCTATCACCCCTCCTCCGCTTGTCTCCCTTTCCCCAATCCCTGCTTCCCTCCATTTCTACGAAAGGCAGGTTCAGGGGTCAGTATTTACTCGGAGAGGGCTGAGAAAGTTCTATGGGCTCTGCCCTCGGGGCTGCCATGTTGCATTATCGTCTTGGAGATTGTATGTATGCAGCAGCCACTGGCTGCCGGCACAGCAAGCACAACCTCAGCCCCGGCACTGGACTGCATAGACTTAGCTAGGTTCAAACCCTCCTCATGCCTGAGCGGCTTGCTGGCTCCGAGTAAGCCCCCCTCTCTGACTGACCTGCTGGGCAGAACTAATATGTGTGTCTAGACTTCCTGGGAACTCCTCTACCTGAGAATACACAGCAGCAGAGTTTCTTTGCTGACTGTACTCTTTTGCCAGATTAATATTCAGTCCCGTACTTTGGCAGGATTACCATGGTCACTCTTTATCTTATATTAGTTTGAATTTAGAGATGATGATTGCAATACTCACTTTTGCCAAACATTTAGTGCATTCAGAAGATCACTTCTCACGGAGAGAGGGAGGGAAGGGGTGCAAACTTAAGATGTGTGCCAGACAAGCAATTTGTAAGCTACATTACACAATATTTGTTAGATTGTCACAATCAGAACTTTGAAGTGGTTTGATACAACATCTCAAGAAACCTTAAACTGGTGTTCTCACCGTTCAGTACTTCTTCTGAAGTAGGTCTCATATATCATCAACAACAAAAAAAAAGCCAATAATTGTATTTCCCGCATCATTTACCTATTTCTTCAAATTTCACACGAAAAATATATAGTACACAACAACATTGTTTTAACAGGATTGATAAAATACCAAAATTAATCCGGAGCTGTCAAAAATGAAACCAAGCAGAAAACATATATCAAAATCTACGAACACAGGGATCATGATGAATGAGGTATGTGGGACATTCAATGTGTCAACTATGAACTGACAACAAGGAAAAACACACACAGATTCAAATTCAAAAACAGAACAAGTGAGGATGAGGTAAAGGTGAGAATATTGATACTATCAAGAAGGAGAAACATAAAATCAAACGTATGGTGCCACGCCCCCACACACAGATGGACAAGAAGAGAGGAACAGGTAGGCAAACAAAGTGTAAAGAAAAACAAAACACTGAGAACTAAAACTTCAAACAATTATCCGACAAACCCGCCAGTGTAGATGAATCAAAGCAGTTCAATCAGATAAGACAGAGAATGAAGAAAAGATGAATGATTTATTACAACCGATGACGTATGATAATAAGTCTATTAGAAAGTCTTTTGCGCTCAGACTTTTTGGGGAGATGAGATCGAAGTTTCTAGGCCCTGAGCAGCGGAGTGGAATATCCCCCTTTGGAGTCTGGATGATGGTGGTGGCGGCTAATGGCTCTTCTTAGGCTGATGAATGATGAGGCTGATGGATCTGCGAGGACTAGGTGGAGATGAGGAGG
Source organism: Lophius piscatorius (assembly GCA_009660295.1). Lineage (NCBI taxonomy): Eukaryota > Metazoa > Chordata > Actinopteri > Lophiiformes > Lophiidae > Lophius > Lophius piscatorius. The sequence continues at coordinate 39,137 of VRLP01001954.1, read as the reverse complement.
TGGTGGGTGTGTGAACCAGCAGCATTAAAGAACTAGATGAATGGAGAGACATATTAAGAGACAGACAGCACCTGATGTTAATTGGCTAAAAATGCAGGGGTGATTTTGATTGGATGGATGAGGCTACCTGAATGAGCCAATTGGTGAGACAATTGAGCCAATGGTGAATATATTGCTTCACCAGACTGTGGTGCAAGTAACTGAGAGTGAGCATGTCGAGTGGGTGACAGGATAGTCTTTCTGACTAAACTTTCGATAAGTCCACCATAGGGATGTGCATGGATGATTTTCAGTCATCAGAATCCTTTGGATGCAATTGCTAATAGTTGCTAATAATGGCATTGTTTTATAATAAATTTAAAAAAAGATCCAAACAGTTTAGCATGAAATACACGCAAACATAGATGAAATCAGGACGGGGAGCCGATACTTTTTCACAACACTGTGAGGTCCAGCCCGGTGTTGTTAAAGCTGTGACCAACAGAAGCTGTGCAGCCATTTGGAGTTGAAATGGCTCCTGAATAGAGTCCCTGAGTTTGATTCAGCTTGCTCAACCAAACCCTCGGTAATTGCCAAAACAGCACTTGGTCCACTAATAATGGGTGCGTGTCATCTCCAATCCCCAGTCCGCCTGTCTGTCTATCTATGCCACAGAGGCAGCAATTATAATGCCACTGGACATGCACACAGTGAGGCCAGAGGACAAGGGGAGTGTAAGTGTGTGTGTATGTTTGTATGTTAGATTAAGGGGTGCATGAGTAACTGAACGAGGTATAAGTATACACCATTTATGTGTATATGGACACTGGAAAAGGCAAATACCGTCTTGTGCCTTAGTTCAATTTTAATCAACTGACATTCTTATTTAGTCGGTGGCCACACCAGAACTGTGGGCATGTATTATCCCCAAATCCACAACAGCTAAGACTATAATCTGCAGCAGGTAGCACTCCCCCGGGCAAAATGTTTTCCTCAACTCTTTCGACAGCAGCAAGATCTCAAAACATCTTTTTGATTTTAAACAAATCTCAGTTGTTGAGAGTGTATCAGTGTTTACCAGTAGGATATTGTACTGTACTACTAATAATACTAACTTTTTTTTTTTTACCAATGTGACTGTCATGACATGAAGGAGGTTTTCACCTGTTATTTGTCAAACTATTAAATAGACTTCCATGAAACAAATAAAATGTTCATCTTATAACCATTTCAATTGTCTCCTCAAAGTTGAAACCTAGTTTTGAAGTGTGATAACTCGTGCCTTATGTGAGTAAAACACATTTAAACATTTCTCATGGTCACTTCTTCTACTAGGAAGGACCTGGGGCCATTCAGTACTGAGTGTGTTCTCCTTGTGTCTGCGTGGGTTTCCACAGAGTACTCCAGCTTCTCCCCACAGTCCAAAAACATGCAATATAAGTGAAACTGTGACACTAAATTTCCCCCAGCTAAGAATGAGAGAGTGATCGGTTGTGTCTATGTGTTGACCCTTTGATGAACTGGTGACTTGTCCGGGGTGAACCCTGTAACCCAAAGTCAGCTAGGCTCCCCGTGACCTTGAACAGAATAAGTTGTTTGGAAAAAATGGGAGAAGAGACTTCCTTTACCAGACATTCTCATTGCTACCCATCCATGACTCCTACAACGGCTCATCTTTCCTGTTACCCTTTCATTGTTTTACTTGATTTTCTCTGCAGGGTCATGAGTGACTGGTGTCAAGGCAAACAATAGAACACAGTCTGGGTCTGACCTTAAACTAATTTTCCTGCTTAAGCTCTTTTAATCAGCAGCAGTGTAACCAGCACGCAGTTTGTTAATCCCTGTTTCTCCATTGCAAACAGATTGAGATTGGCTCTTTGGCTTTATAGATATTTCTTCAGTCAAATAATCTGAGACGCTACGAGACTGAGCCTAAACTTGTTTAAACGGCTCATTTTTCTTTATCTTAAAGTTGAACTTCATTGCTAATGATATGTTTTTAGACATAATCTGCTTTTGATTTGGTTGGACCACAACAACCAGCGTCTTGTTGCTGAGGGGTGAAAGATCAGAGCAGGGTAGCCTCGGGTAAGCAGCCACAAAGCGCGTGAAATTTGACACAGCTATGCACCATTTGTGTGTGATTACATCGATTTCCTAGGGCAATTTCTGTTGGCACCTTCTCACAGACCGTTTACCATACGCAGCAGTGAAATCTATGATCGGAAGCAGCGCTGGTGAGCTGCTGTCAGACGACTTGCAGTAAACACTACGGCTGTAAGATTTTTTTTTCAATGTTCAGGAAGACAGTATTAGATATATATCCTCAGATTAAGCTTGCTGGCATTGGGGGGGGGGGGGGGGGGGGGGGGGTATAATTCTACACAGAACTCTGTTTCATGTGACTTGTGAATAAAGTTGAATAACATTCAGCAACTGAATCTGTTGCTGGTAGTTCACAGTGCTTTACTCTGTCTATAAAAACAGATATGCTAATTTAAATGATAAAACGCCCCCCCCTCTATAATGTGTAAAAGTCACATTGCTTCAAAGCAGGAAGCTGCTCAGTAACTAGTGATCAGCTGGAGAAACTTTGAGTAACAAATTCAATTAAATTAATGCAGCAGTTGTATATAGCTGTAAACAATGTGTTAACAGCTGCTTCAACAAAAAAGAGATATATTTTGTTTTGACCAGTTGTTTTTTTGTTAGATAAATCCATGCTTACTTCTTTCTTTTTATATTTTAAGTTGTAGTTTACTACGGAAGAAGATTAGGGCTACATATAGTAACAGGAATATTTTTTTTGTTGGAATTCTGACTTCAAACTGAGAATTCTGACTTTAAACTCAGAATCCTGACCTTTAATATCACAATTCTGTCTTTATTCTCAGAATAGGGCTTCATGATGTATTTTTTTTAAAAGTCAGAGTTCTGAGTTTAAAATCTGGAATTTGAAAATAAAATCAGTATTCTGAGATTAAAGTCAGAATGGGCAAATAGATAAATTGCCCCAGAAATTGGGGCAATTGTTGTGAGAACTGACTCATAATACAGGAATGTCATTGATAAAGGAGTGGAGTTTCATCTTCATTTTTGCAATTACCATAGCATTAGTGAACTGTATGAGCCGGGATTATCTTGGTTAGGCCAAAGGTCAGTAACTGACACACCGCCATGGCATTCTGGGTGGAGCTCTTGCAGTGGTGGTGCAAATAGATGTATCTAATCTTGTAGCAAACAGTTGTGTATTTACATATGCAAGTAATTATCCTATTGTTTCCTGACCGACTGATTCCAACCGACAGATTTATGTCAGATTAACCCTTTAATGTCCTAACTAAGAATATTACGGAGCCCCTGTAGTCCCTGGAAAAAAATGTTTTCTTTATCTTGTGTGCACGATATAATTATCATGTGTGCACAAGATCAATTTAGTATTGCAAAGGCAGGCCTGTTCTTTGAAAACCATTACTGTAACTGCTACCTGTTGTCTTTCATTATGCACAGTCAAATATTCCTGCTGATGATGATCCAACACCCGCTGTTAGAATATCATTTTGTAACCTTTTTTTGTGTTTCTGGTTTAAGCACACGGTTGTGTTTCCGTTTAGTATTTTTTAAGTGCTCTTATTGTGAAAGATCATAGCGGAAGCAATGTTGGTCGGCATTGCGTGTGTATTCTGAATTGATGAAATGAATGGACACTGTGTCCTCGGAACTGTTTCTTAAACCAACTGTATTTCATTTTAAGTGAAAAAAAAAGCTCTCTAAGCCCGGGTCAGACTATTATATGTTATATGGTGGCTTTGTCCATCATAAGACGCTTATGGATTAATAGTAAATATGATAATAAGTTGTGCGCATAAGGTAATTATCTTGTGCGCACAAGTTTATTATGAGCACATGATGAAAAATAAAATGTCTAAAGGGACTTCAGGGCTTTTGTAGAGAATAAAAGCAAATATGAAAAATTATTTCTTTATCTGGGGCATTTATTAATTTAATATCTCCCACACTTTAAACACATCATAAAATAACTCCTTTTTGTCAAGCATATTTTTAAACAGTTAAAAGGAAAAATTCGACTTCCAAAATAATTTTATGTTGAAATTTATATTTCATGGAAAATAAATAATTTCACGAGTAGTAATGAGTAGTTTCACCTTTTGTTTAAGCATGTTTTTAGTAGCATCAGTAAAATTGTTATTTTGTGGACACAAACAAATCTTCACTCTATTTCGGGACAAAAAAAAGCAAACAAGAAGCAAAAAGTGTTCAAATCTATAGTTTCCTTATTCATTAAGAACCTCTAAGGATCACTGCTATAAAAGTGATCCTTTTATAACATCTATTTGAGAATGTAGTAGTAACGATTCCTCACTGTAGAAACAGTATCATCTCTAATTAAGTGCTCATCCAAGTCTATCTCTTTGAATTCCATCTCTTCCTCCTCCTCATCACGCTCTCCATTCTCCTCCTCATTCACATTATTGTTTGCGTAATCTTTCTCTTTCTCAAGAACTTATAACTTTTCTAACTTTGCTTTCGGGGGCCAGTACGAGAGGAGTCTCAACGAGAGAATGAGTTTGTGTTAGAGAAGGACTCTAACACAAACTGATTCATCTTCCTCTCACAGCCCATACCCTGATCATAGGGTTTAGGACTCTGGAATATTGGTTGGTTTGCTCTCTTGTAGCAGGCGGCTCTGAAGTTTGTAGCAGGCAGCTCTGAATTTGGCTCATTCTACATGGGGGATCAGACAGACCTTGGGGGGAGGTAGGTGTTGGTGGTCTACTTTGGAGTTTGAAGGTACAGGATGAAGAGGCTGTCTGTCTCCTCCTGGCTTGACCGTAGAAAATGGATTTTGGAAGCCTGGACTGTTAACAAGTAAAAAAGAGGCCAAATACTATAACAGGATGTTTAGAAAATAATGTATATATATATATAAACAATACTCTATGACAAGCATAGGCTATGGGGTGACTGCAGTATATTAACCTTATCCTTTGTCAACTTATTTTTCCATGTGTGGAAGCTAGGTCACAGGTCAGATCACCACCATCTCCATATTAACAACTCAAAGACAAAGGAGATGGTTGTAGACTTTTGGAGGAGGAGGCCCAGTGGTGGCGTAGAGGAGAGGTCTGAGTTTGTCACAAGCTACACAAACCACAGGTACTTTGGAGTACAACTGGAACCCAAATGGACTGAACCTGTCACATGGAGGCTCTGTGCAAGAAGGGTGAAAGCCAACTGTATTTGTAATGGAGGCTGAGATTCTTCAACATCAGCGGGCCTTTAATGTAAAAGTTCTACTAGACTGTGGTGGTTAGTGCTCTGTTCTGTGGTGTAGTGTGCTGTTGGGATGGTGCTTGCACAGTGGACACAAACCGAATCAACACCTTGAGTTGATAAGATAAACTTGAATTATATAATCTTATGATGAAGCTATAATTAAATAGAAGTTATTATTATTGTGTCCACACACTGAAATACCTGAAGACTTAGAAAACCTGATGAAAGTCTTTTTTGGACACAACTTCACATTTAATATAAGAAGTTCAATGAAAGGGATTGGAGGCTTTTACCAGGATATACCTTTTCTGTCAGGGATAAACAGCATAAGACTAGTTTTATAGCTACTTTTGCTATTTTAACCGGAACAACAAATACAGCCAGGTTCGCTGTGGAATGATTAGACATCCATGAATAACAATCAACGGAAATTCCTGGTTGAAACATAAACGGTGGTACGACTGGAAGAGGAGAATTAGAAAGCGAAAACAGACCCAACAAAATTCCCTGTTACTCAGTTCAGTAGTGTATGATGATAAATATGTGTATGTGGTACATTATTTTTTTTAAGAGGTTTGAGAACCCTTGCTCTAGTGTTCTTCATAACATACAAACCTCACCTCTAGAACTAGCTACATGTAAACGCTGCTGGTGCTACACTCAGTATGAGATACACACAAAAATAGAAGAAATCAGGGTGAAATCATTTTTACACCACAGTAAACATTTTACTTTATCATCAGTCAGAAATTCAAGTTGTGTAGAGCATTGCATGCACAGAACTCAGAGATGTCTTTTGTATCTCTCTTACTAGAGAGTTCTCTGAAATGTGCTTCACGCCATTTAGATGGAATTGTTTTTTTTAACTCTTCCATCCTCCATCTTTTCCTTGACCTCCAATCCTTTTAGGTTTTGTGGAGAGAAGTGAAGTAAAATGTAATTCAATTAGTTGGTTGTTACCCCCAGGCATATGATGTTCCCTCTCTTCTTGCTTCTTGTCCCGCCCCCCATTACCTTATGCAATGTTGAGAAGTAGACCAAGCAATATTGTTATTATAACACACGTCTGCCGAATGGCGATGGACTCAGTGGAGGAAAAAGGAACCTTGAACTCAGACCAATATGTATCTCTGCGGAAATACAAAAAAAAACAAGGTTTGTGAAATTATAAGAGAGTATAAGCTCATTTATCTTACCTGTATGCAACAAATACTGGAAAAAACAACTTTGAAAATTCCATTTCACTTGTGTGTCTTTTAGATATGGGAGGAAAAGTTCACCTACATGTGTCGGAGATTTTCACAAAGAAAAGGAGATCAGTGCAACGACACGCCTCCTAACTGTTGTTGATATGTAGTTTCTGCTTCATTTGAAAGACATCATCAACCTGACAATCCTGTTTTTAGAGGATTTTAGTTTTTACTTTAGTTTGAGCCTTTGCTAACGAGCTGGATAAGCATTGCAGTATATTTACTACTTTTAGAAAATTATTTTAACTTTTAATAAAGAGTAAAGAAATGATATAAGAATATCAACGACTTTTATGTATCTAGCTTCTTTAGAAGTAAACTAAACCTACGCTGTCATCCCCGACCGCAAAGGTATATCCCCGAAAAATCCCAAACAAGCAGTCCCCATGATTGCACTCTTCCAAATATATCTGAAGTTATATCAGAATAAAATTGAGTTTTGTTAACACAAAAAGCCAAAATATGATATAGATAAGATAGATCTCCTTGAGTCGATTCATATCCACCACATTTGGACGAAATCAGACCGCCAATTGAGAAATTATCGGCCGAAAACTTTTGCCCGTAAACCTCCTCCTAGTATTGGAAATATACAATCCAGCTTCTATATAATGTCGGACAAACTATACATGCTATACATTCAAGCGTCCCAACTGTATTGGGTTAATTTATAGTTTTTCTGTGTGTTTTTTTTATTTGGAATTCCCCTGGAAAGATGATTTCAAGATTACTCTGAAGACTAGTAATAATAATAATAATACATTTAATTTATAACGCACTTTACATTTGGATCAAATCTCAAAGTGCTATCAAATCTGTAGTAAATATACAAACGAATATACAGAACGTCAAAGGAATGCAGGATATGTCAAATAATCTCTCTGTGCCCTGTTTTTTTTGTTTTGGAGGGAGAAAATCTAAACAGCATTAATTAAGATAAGCTCCTAACTGATAATGTTGGCTAACTTATTTTAAGCTTCTGTGTCTCTTGTATCAATGTGCGAGGCAACCATCCCCCTCGTTGAAGATTCCAATATTCTTGGATAATTATTGGTTAAGAGGTTATGTCAACAAAACTGTTGTTTGTAAAGAAGTTCCAACCTGATGAATAAAGTAAGAGTAAAACACGATGTATACAAGATAGATCTCCTCGATTCACATGCGACAAATTTGGAATAAATAGGTACAATGCTTGAGAAACTACAGGCCGAAAACTTTTGGATATAAAGGTCTCTCTTGTGTCGGAAATATACAGCTGACCTTAATAATATAATAATAATACATTTAATTTATAATGCACTTTACATTTGGATCAAATCTCAAAGTGCTCGTAACCAAAGTGCTTTCCCAATAACAATCTAGTATGTCGTCATATTAAGGTCTATGGGGGTTTAAAATTTGAAAATGATCTATGAAATTTTCTCTTGAGTTATCACGTCAAAACGAAGGATCTGCGACGGACGCGGCGCCGGCCATTACGATTCCATAATACCCCGAACTTTCATAATTATAGAGAGAAAAATTAAACCAAATCAGCACAGGTGCCCATCAAAGAAGAAATCCATCTTATATATACCATATTTTATTTTAATAGTTCAGAATTTACTCACTAGGAGGAGCTTTTTTAACAAAAAACATTGTTTTTCAAATATAACTTTCTAACAGTTGGTCAGATTGAATCCAAGTTAACCTCTTATGAACCGCCTTAAGGTGATCTTACTTGATGTCATATTTTACTGCAATTGTTAATAGTTCACTCTCTGGTGGGCTTTTTGCAAAAACACAGGTTTTTTTTATACCATAACTTCAAAACCATACGTACGATTGTGTCCAAATTGACTCATATTAATCCACACAAAATCTATATTGTACATACTGTTTAGCATTCCACCACAATAGTTAATATTATATTTTATATTAGGGGGAACTTTTTTTTGGAAAACCTAGTTTCTCGTAACTTCCCAACTGTAAGTAAGATTGTGTCTTTGCTTAGCTAAAAATGAATTGAGATAAGGAAATATGTCTTGTTTTATAACTGAGCTCATAAAAAAAGTAAAACGTATTTATCTTCATGATGGAGTCACTATGGGATCTTATCTTAGAGAGTATTGTTGACATAATAGAAATACTTAGGTTGAATAATCATTAATAATTCCATACAGTAAATATGGACTGTTTGATATTATTATGAGTCACATTTAATTTTAGGAGTTCAATCAGGGAGATTACTTGTACAAAGCAAGGGATTGGGGACTTTCCGGGAATATACCCTTGCTGTCGGGGATAACAGCTTACTTTTTTTTTTTTACTTAATGTTACACAAGTAAGATTTTTCAGAACTGACAATCCTATACTCTCAGATTTGTGGCCATGCAACATGAACGTCAGAAGTTTTGTGGCTTTGTGAATATATACTGTTAAATGTCTTGGGCCCTGTCGTCAGAGGACTTTGTCAGTATCTGTGATAGAACGAAACAACCAGAGATGAGAGACAACATCAACAATGAAGACTGACTGCTGCTCACAGTCTTCTCGTGAACAGCCGGCAAAGTGTTTGCCATCCTCAAGAGAAAATATGCCTATATTCACCACTAGCACATCAGTTTTTGACAGAAAACCTTTGTTTTTTTTGCACAAATATGATGTTTTATGTTGTTGCTGATTCAGATGTGTAGTCCAGAAAATGTACCAGTGTCTACAGACGTTGCGCTCTTAAATTCCGATATGTTACCAGCAGAGTTATGAACATGTATGAATTCAATCAATCGGGATACTCAAATCTGATCTGAGTAAAGTGGCTTTTAATAAATACAACTCCAATGTACAGTCTCACATTCCACCATTTTATAAACGGGCAATTAAACCCTAAGATTACTCTTCCTCAGTCTCTGCTCGATTTTACCTGAGGAGGTGTTTGCAGGGCATAGATAACCCAGTAAGCATTCACCAAGCTCAGTGGTCTTGCTCTCCCTGGAACCAAGCTTTGTTGGTCATGTTTCCCCTAAGAAGAAAAAGAACCGAAAAAACACTTTAAAAGTCAGTGATGAAGAGAGAGAATGAGGAAGAGCCCTGAAGGCAAATGGCGGGGAACATCAGTCCCATTAGACGGAGCTACTTTAGCTGTCATGCAAGAGTATGTGAGAGTGGGCTGTCAGCATCATTGAACATACAGATATAGCCATGGTGAGGATGATGATGATGAACAGCGAATTTCTCATTTTTTCCACTTTATCTGTATGAAACATTCATTGAAACCTTAGCAGAAACAGATCAGCTGGGAAAAAACAATTGATAAAAAAATAAATGCATATGGACCTTTTTTCCGTATTAGCTGTTAGCCAGCTTAGTATAACTTTACATTTGTCGAAAATATTTTTTTTTATCATTAAAGCTTTTTACTTAATATAATAATTTAGTTCAAATCTCAGGAGAAAAACAACACGAGCTTATAATTCTCCCAAATATCACATGACATGCTGGAAGAACAACTGACCTCAAAGCCATGCAATCTGCTGTGTAGTTGGAAGTCAACCGACAAGTCAAGCCAAGTGGCGTAAACTCTCCAGAGATATTTGGTTTGTCGGAGCTGATTAAAACCAGGGAGGCGTAAGCAGACACTCTGGCAAAACACGTGGTGGTGTTGAGTTGAGCTATTGGCCTCAGCCCATTTACTGGGTGATGTGTTGGGACAGGGAGAATGAAGCGGAGAACTTGTACGCATGGAGATGATAATGGTTGATTTCTCTCACACAAGTCTCTCTCTCTCTCTCTTCTCTCATTGTATTTAAGGACATTTCTATTTGATTTCACAGCCAAAGCTTATTGTGCGGTGATTGTGTTTGCTTGTGCAGGCATGCGCGAATCTCTCTAAATCTATGTGCACGTAAGAAGAGTTGTTATCATGGCTGTGTGTAAGAGACTCATTTCCCCGTGTTTACATACAGCAAAAGAGGAGAGGTTCAGTGGGTATGCTGCAGAGAAACACCGTGGAGCTTTTGTCACAGCTCATCACACTGTGAGATCACATCAACGCAATGTGACAGTGCATAGTGCAGCTCAGCAAGTGGTACTGGGATTTTAATTGATGTGAAGGCCACCAAGTACTCACACTGTTGATCAGTGTTGCGCACTGAAAAAGTGAGAGAAATGTCAATAAAGGACCAGTGCATCCAAAAAAAAAAGTTTTTTTTTTTTTTGTGTGGGTGCAAAAATTAAAGTACCATGCTGAGATTAGAATATTTTTATAGTGAATGGCACAGGTGATCTTCTGGGGGTAGCTATGTTTGTTACGGTTATACTGATAGTTAAACTCAGGTGCATAATGTTGGTAAAAGAGAACTATGACAATGAAAAAGAGAAGAAGCAACATATTACAATGACAGTAATAAACCTTACTGTTGAATAACTGGCAGCTCAAAATGAGCAAACTGGTGATTTTTAAAAAAAATTTGTAATAAAAAAAATATTGATTGATTTTGCTCTTGATACCATATTAGACTGTGAGAACATGTACAACCACACCATAAAGTTTTTATTATTATTATATCCTGAAAAGTGGCGGATATAATGGAATCATCGTCGCCGCTGCCCAAAGATCCTTAGTATTTATTTGATAGCTCAAAAGTTATTTCATATATAATAATAAATAATTTCTCAACCTTTGGTCCAATTTGGACAAATTTGGTGTAAATGAATCAACTTGAGTAGATCTTACTTTTTGTATCATATTTAACTCTAGGGGGACTTTTTTGTTTAATGGAAAACAGTGCTTTTTGTACGTAACTTCCTAAACTTTTAATTTACGATTCAACTCAGGGAGATCTATCTTGTACGTATCATATTTCACTCTAATAGTTCATACCTTTTTTATGAAAAATACTGTGGCCATAGCTTCACAAATACTGTGGACATAACTTAACATATCATAACATTACTTCACATTTCAACTGAGGATTCAATCAGGGGTATTTCGTGTACAACGCAGGGGATATGGGCTTGTTTGGGCTTGACTGAGTCAAAAAGTCTGTGTGTGTTGGGTCGCAGGAAGACAATGAGACCATTCAGCCATTGTGTGTTTTTCACTTTCCCACTTTCTGAATTGGGAATATGATCTTTACAAACCCAGATAATAACCAGGATACTGGTGTACATAGAAACACAGTCTTTGATGAGTCTGTTGCAACCCGACAGCGACCGTTAATAACAACCAAATAGGGTAATAGTCAATCCCATAATTGTCACATTCCCTTTTACCAGTCTTATGGAGACATGCAGGTTTTAAAACTGGGATTGATTAATAATATTTTTTTTTTTTTGAAGTCTTTCTTGAGTTGCTCATCTAGGTTTTTAACTTAGCTTTTGAGACATTTTCCTAACAAACAAACAAAAGAAAAGGTTTACTAATATGCTTTGATCCGTGTGACGGATTCGTAGTTTTGTTCTGACTGTAATTATGTAAATAAGTTCAATTTTGATTTTAGTTGTTTATCTGCTTAAACAACTGCTCTAAAATTCCTAATGGCGAGCAGCGACAATAAGCTTGTGTCCACTTCCACATTTTCAATCTTGTTCCCTTTAGCCTTCAAACTGGTTAAACCCAAATCCTCTGCATATGACCTTCCTTAATCTTGTATTAGACCAAAGTGATCCTCTGTTAGCTCAGTGCATTGAGCTTATTACCCGATGACTCTCTCACACTGAGTTAAGTCATTTGTATAGGAAATAGAGAGGTGCACTGGCAGAAATTAGTATAGCTTTAGCTTAGCATACCATAGCTTAGCCTAGTGGGACTATTGAAAAAGTCACCTTTAGGCTGAAACAAGGCTACAATTAGCTTAGCATTGGCGTTAGCAAACAGGGGGCTTAATCAGACTGCAGGGCTGTCAGAACATATAAACACATGCTTCCAAGGGTTCCTTTGGAGTTATAATCCTGGGTCTCGGCAGGCGATGACCTCATGGGTTGGACTGGTGCCTGTGGGAGGATTGGGGAAACTGTTTCTGTCTAGCAAGCCGCTCACTGAGAAGTGGATGTGTATGCGTGTGTGTGTGGCTATGTGGATGTTGTTAATGACAAAAAATAAAAATATGCTCAGGAGTAGAAGTCCAGCTGTTTTGTTTGGACATTTTTATCCTGTGTCTGATGGCATAGAGTGTGTGTCTGCCCCAGGATAGCAGAGCAATGATATTTCAATTGTGTCTGTGCCACATTGCATTAACAGTGTGCAGTTTTTTTTCCTCATGACTATGAGATAATTGAAAAGGTTAGCCTGTCAGTTTTATCTTATGTTATTTGGATTTCTTCAGACAAACATAGGGGTGGGGGACGTCTGTGACTGGCAGGATGGCATGCTACCTCGACTCTGTGACCAAAAGGTCACGTTGTACTTAAAAATTATGACAGCACTGCTATAAAACCAGTTAAAAGGTTTCCACGAGCGGGATTATGCCAACCTCTTAAAGCAAAAGAGTTGAGAGCTAATTAAATTTATTTTGGTCTCTGTCCGTAAAGGAAGATGAATCAATCGAGACTTAAGTTGCCTGCATGTCTTTCCTCTGAATTTTTTAGAGGGATTTGTGCAGGCCTGCAGGCAAGGGAGTCCACCACTCTATCACAGCCTACATCCAACAGAGGGGGTCTTTGGGGTTAAAATAACCCTTTACCAAGAAAACTTTGGAAACTGGGAGTCAGTTGACTTGAGTTAACTGCACACACTAAAATGCACACGCACATAGGGTGAGCCCAGGGACTCAGCGGCAGATTGCATTGCTGTCAGTGTCAGGGAATGTCAATAGCTCCAGCCATCCATGGGCATCATCAGCCAAAGAGACTCAGGATTCATTGGCTCCACAGTAAAGGCAACCTGTCAGCATAATACTGTACTGAGGGAGCATTGCTGATGGCCTCTGGGCTGGAGGTGAAGCCAGGAGTCATGAAGACAGGACACGGCTAGAGCGAGTGATAGCCTCTAAATGGTATGTTGCAGTTCTGGAGCAGCAGAGTGAATAGTTGACACAGTGGGTTGAGGGTTGATGTCATCATAGCCATTTTAGTGTGATCTCAAATTGGAACTGCAGATTCCCATAAAAGTTAAATGTGGTGCATTTGCTAATGATCCAACAAATATTTTACCAGCAGCCAGCATAGAGAGGACATGTGGTGGAGCCCTCTCTGTGTTTGTCTTAATTTAACATGCACATTTTTCTCCCAGTGGCTGGCAAAAGTGCATAAACTGCAAGGTTTTCAAGGAACCCATCTAATTGTTGATGATGTCATTATTATTCTATGACCATTACATCATGCAGTCAATATTTACATCATGAAAACTTGTCTTTTCCTAAGAGTTGATATATCTAATTTTATATCAGGAACAAACATAAGATGATTGTGGGCTCCGATATAAGTTTGTATGTGTGTGTCTGTTTGGGTGTGTGTGTGTGTGTTTGTGTGTGTGTCCGTCCTCTCTCGATGAGAACCAGCTTTCCCGGTCTTCCAGATGAGTTCACAGAACCAAAGTCAACTTAATCTGCTTTTGCCTATAGCCCCAAAAACAACACAGGAGTAATCCAGGAACAGCTGTAATCAACCATGAAACCACTGATGGCTAGCTAGCTGAGGTCAGGGTGCACAACAGGAAGAGACCTCAAGTGAACACTGGGACATTGAACTAATAGTGGATAAGAGCGTGCTGCTGATTTATTTTCGATCATGTTGATATAACATGAATTTTGTTCTCCTTGATTTTTATCATCTTTTCATAATCCTTAAATCTGTAAATATACTTTTCACAAAGTGGCAACGGCGGATTGCTTGATAGTAGATGGGATAGAGCTGTTACCAGGACAAAATGTTCTTATTTTTAATACAATTCTATATCTCCAAAGAAGTTTCATTCGCAGATTATAACAGTTTTGGCAACAGGTCAGTGACGCACTCTGGGTGATATGAGAAGTGAAACCCCTGTCGTGATACTCTCTCTCTCAACACGAACAATTATATAAGTAGGCTTGGGACAGAGAGAGAGGGAGAGATGAGGGCAGGAGAGGGGGTACAAATGGATGAATAAATGAGTTAAGTGGGGAGAAGGGAATTTGTGGTGCTTTCATCGCCACTGCCAAACCCCCCAACCCCCACCCCCGCGCACCCTTCCTCCTGTTGGACAGTGGAGTATATCCTATAAGTGCTATATGCCCTTCTCCTTTCGCTTCACTGACCCTACACTCATCTCCCAATAGAAATCACTCCATGGCATTAAATATGTAAAATTAGCATTTTAAGTAGAACACATTTCTGTGTTGCCGCTCTCTGACCCCCCCCCCCCTCCTCTTCCTGCTGCACATAAACCACACAAATCCATGCATGCATATGAAATGCATTTGGTCATCTCCATGGTAACACGCCGGTGGCGGGAGGGGAGGGGGTCGAACATAGAAAAATAAAAAGGTGTATCATTGAAAGTTGGTGATAGACTGTTTATATTTTATTTAATGAGTTGATTCAGGAAGTAACCCATACCAGCACTTAATGTGAGGAGTTGAACACCGGGATGAACCCAGATAATTTATACATGTACGTCAAAGGATCACACACTTTTCCAATCTCCTCTGCTTGCATACAGACTTACATTTACCGGGACCTCTCAGCTTGGAACTCTAGCTAAATATTTTATCATCTTCTAGGTGTGAAGGATTAAAAGTTCCTGAGAAGGGACACGGAGCGAGCCCATTAAGTTATTTTGCTGCTCTTTCTTCCATTTTCATCTCTTTTTTTTTGTCCATTTAAGCTGTCACTGTTGTGAGTGGAGGCAATACGGAGGTTCTCCCACAGACACATACAATTCTCAGACAAAGGTCCATAAAGGGAAGTGGTGTCTGTGGGGACAGCGTGACACCTTCAGCCCACCACTATTTTTCCTCTTACTTCATAAGGCACAACAAAACAAAAACATGAACAGTATTTTTTTTTAATTTGAAACATAAAATAGACTAGCCTCTTTTCGTTCTTTTAAAAAATAGTTCAATAACAGAGAGGACATCGGTTCATTTTGTTCCATTATAGGTTCCTTTTCCATTGGCATGGAGGTTAGTGCTGTCAAGTCCTTTTCCTCCAATAAGTTTTAATTTGTTGAAAATGAGCTCTCAGCAGGAGCAGAGGATATGAATGAAGCACCTTTCTCATGTGTAATACTGACAAAGAACGAGCCTACTTTAAGGACATGCTCAAGCCTACCTACCATACCCTGGCATGTCAAAGAACACGCAGTACATGACAACCTCGAAGAAGAAATCTGATTGGTTTAAAATTATAACTATCAACAAAATCATCGCCTTTATTTTCACAGCCAGAGGCATTCACTCTTGCTTACCCAAAAGAAGACGTTTCACACAGAAGTCGCAGTGGAGAAATCTGATTGGATAAAACCAAGCTCACTTATATGAGTTAACTGGAAGCAGCCAAGCAGAGAAGCAATGAAATGACATCGATAAGTTGGTCGGTACTAACTATTCCAATACATGTAGTCTCAATTAAGATAATAATTAAATTGTGATTTTTCTTTTTGCAGACAATGGCCCACCGCTGTAGTAATGGTCTCTCTCTACCTAGCTTACTCCCCTATCTCTAAGTGTGTCACATCTTCTTCTGCCTTATTTAAAAACAGCGGTGTGTTGAATGAATGTAGTTTTCCATGTTAAATGCAGTGTTGGTGACTCGGTGACTTAGCGGTTGTAGCTAGAGTGCTGTAGTAGCCAAGACAGACCAACATAGAGCAGCACATCCTAGTGTCCCTCTGAAGATCCTGAGATGTGGATGTGTGAAAGAACCTATGTCCTATAAGCAAGACCCTCCAGTTCACCTCTGTGACCATTGGCATCAAAATAGATCAAGTAACCACCCGTTACCACAAATCAAAGTCAAATGCAGTTTTCCTGAAGCAAGAGCAATATTGAATCCTATTTAATATGGTGTCCAAGCATAAATGCAACTACAGTAAACTTAGGAAGCATGGAAACCAATGACACCAATCAGAAGGCACCAACTCAAAATAAATGTTGAGTTGGTGTGTAAATGCGGAAAACTATGTCAAGGTCCATATTTATACCAAATCTGACCAGCGTTTATATTTGTAAGCAATATTGTTCAAAATATAGCCAGGCAACAATGTGAGGTTTGTGGGTACTTGGTCAACTTTCTGGGGAAGCCCCGGTTTGATTTGGAGTAATGGCACTCAGCCCACCTCAGACAGAGTTTAGACCCGGAAGCAGAGTTGCACTCCTACACTCCTCTCTGCACTTCCATTGCACCAGTTATCCCGTCCAAACCTCTAATAGAGAGTGTGTCTTCCGACAACTTAAATGAATCAATATCGAGAAAATGTGTTTCACATTAACGGTAATAGTTGATAATAATAACTGGATGATTAAATATGGATTCGAACATCAAATCTCGCACTTCCAGAACTGTTAAAACTACTTAATATCACATGATCACTTTGATTTATTATGTCTTACTGGGATTTGTGTAATGAAGAGTGCTGTGAAAAAGTATTTGACCCCTATCTGAATTCTTCTATTTTAATGAGTCGACAAAAATACATTCAATTTCAAATGATAATTGTATCAATATGCTGAAAATATACCAACTGAGCTTGTTATGGCTGGCTCCCAGTGAGATATCATTTAAATCCTTTACACATATAAACCCTTAACAGTCAGACAACAGCACATATGGAGGGGCTCATAGTACCCTCTTACACAACAACAGCACCGCACTCCAGGATTCAGGGTTGTCAGATTTAATGAACAATCAGGCTCATCCAAGGAAGGGTGAAATGCTTCACATTAGGGAAGACAAGAAGGAAGAAAAATAATTGAGAAGTTAATGATAATACTATCGTTTTGTGTGTGCATGAATCACACACATGAATATGCACCCAAAAAACTATAGTATTATCATTAACTTGTCAATTATTTTTCTCCATGCACACTCAGAGTCACAAACTTAACTGTCAATTCACAATAATGTCTGCCATTGTCCTGCGGTAGCGTAACAGTCTTTTGGTTAGTGTGTGACCCGTGCAAAATCATTATTTTGAAATAGGAAGAGATCTCCATTCACCTGCGACCGAAAGATCAACGGTTAGTTCACACAAAGGAATTGTAAAGGAATAAACAAAGGTCAAACATAGGTTGGGTATCATTTCCCATACAGATAAGATTTCCAATGTTTTCCAATACCTTTCACATCTTTCGGTGGCATATCTCAAGGAAAACGTCAATAGTTCCATGCTATATATTTCATGGATTATTTCCATCCATTCAAGTGTTGGAGCCTCTTTACTCAGCCATTTTCTAGTGATTGCTAAAGTCTTTAAGCTATATCTTACATTATATTAAACATTTTGCAGAAGTTTATGTCTCATCCTGTTCAGTCTTTGAATAGGATGGTTCCATCTACAGAAAGGAAAACCATCAGAAAAGTTGTATTCTATATTCTATAACCTATAATCTAATGCAATCAGGAACATTGACCATGTGATAGATCTTATATAACATTAAGTTTTTGCTAATGGTGTCTCCATGTCAGTGAGAGTTGTTCACCTCTATTACGACACTTGTAGGCCATAATCATTGTGCTGTGGTGGATTACATTATTTTAATAACGGTGTGTAAAATTCTCTGTCACCCTGGTGTGAAAATGTGGTTGGACAAAACGAGCCGCTGCAGCCTGGCGAGGAGAAAGAGCTCCTGTCGTCGTAAAGAAGAGAGGAGCCAACTTGCCGCTCCAAAGTGTGAAGTGTGTGAAGGCCTGTGAGGAGAAGGTTAATTCTGGGTGCGAGGTAATTTTTCGCCCTGCTTTGTGTTTATGTACACCCACCATGTGTTTCCACTTTATCCTGTGTTTGTGCGTTAGTGTGCGTGTGTGTGTGTGCGAGTGATCGCCTCTCGCTTTCTCTCCAAGTCTGTATGAGAACCAGCCGCAGCAGACGAAGATCATTACAGCCTCATTCATTAGAGTCATCATTTAACTTCAGCCCTGCCCTCTTTCCAGTCGCTCCTCAGACCTCCGATGTCTCATAATCGCTCACACAAACACACACACACACACAGACATGAACGCACATACGCAACAAGCCGTCATACCCCAAAACCCTGTGTTTTTTGTGTGTGCGTTTGCATGCCTTCATGTTATTCCCCCAGTTGTCTTATACTGTTTCAACTGCTGAAAGAAAGCAAAACTCAAAATAAACTTTGGCAGGCCTTTCCGTCCTCCGCGCCCACATAATCAATCATAACCGGGGCATAGAAATTCATCAGCTTGGATCCATTTTGCCGTAGTTAGACATCAAAAGGTTACAAGTTGACTATAGGAAGTCCAGGTACTAACCCAGACTAATTTATCTAACATGGGAGAGATTTAGCCCCCTGAGGAGATGGGGACATGGTTTTTCTCCATCACTTCGAATATCCTCGATGGGGCTCGAGGGCACTTAGTGTTGCCGCAGCATATCCTGTACGCCATTTAACATTCCATTGATCAGATTAATTGCAGTTGATTGTGTCCTGTGTGAGGAAGCCTGTGAAAGTACACATTTAGCTGAAATAATTTATAAGATGCATCAGTTACAAGATGAGCCCTTTTTATTTTCTGCTCTGGCCTTCGGATGCACGCATGCAGCACTAGCACACGTTATTTCTGTGATGCAGATTCGTGTCATCTTGGAAATCATTTAATTAAGAGCACATTAAAGATTTGAACGCATTCTTGCGAGTCTCCATTTTTGGTTTCTCTTGCAGGGAACATGGATGTTGCCATCTATTCACTCAGCTCTTTGAACGGCAGTCAGTGCACACGTCTTTACCAAGGACTTGTGGAAAAATAAATCAGTTTCACCTCTTTCTGTCTCTATTTTTACATCTAGTGTGCCAAAGTATCTTTAACTTTTTATTGAATTTGTCAGATTCTAAGTCTTACAACTTTCTCTCTTTCTCTCTCTCTCTCTCTCACACACACACTTGCACATGCACACTACCTTTCTCTGCAATTATGAATAATTGTGAGTGCAGAAATGTGTGTGAGTCTTGAATCCCCTGGCTCTCCTCACTGCTGGAGGGGGCAGTCACCTCAGCTGCATTGGTTTCAAGTGTGTGCATGTTCACGGACGCACAAAATGCTCTTTGCACGTTAAATGAAAGGGCAACATTCAGGAAGTAGCAGCACTTTGAAGACAGCATTTCTTGTTTCCAAGCGTGGAACACTTATTGGAGGTCAGACTGGAGGTCTATTAGGCTTCTCATATTCATTACAGAGGGTGAGAGGCGAGAGATCCAGGGAACAACAATACCCTTTAGTTACCTTGACCCCTGGACCCAGGATGTTTTTCTATTGGTTTTTGGTTGTTAACTCTGAAAACTTTGAAACAGCACTCACGAGTGGGTTCTGGGTAATGTTGGGCAAGGTTTTCTTGTACTCACTGAGAGGACAAATTACTTGAAATATTCATCAATGCAGTACGGAACCAATATTAGTAGATGTGGAATTCCAAAAACAGAGGAGAGCCAGAGGTAATGGCCAACATCATTTTAAAGTGGGCGGTGAAAATCACAGTGATGATTATTTTCCAGACATCGGAGAGAAAAAGGCAACTCTAATTCAATCCACTGCCCGAGGATTAATGCCAGTGAGTATTTCCTCCGTGTGCTTCGTGTGGTTGTGAAGGTCTTCCAAGCTACTCAGATGTACCATTACCATGTCGGCGAGTAATATCTCTAAGAGCCTTTTAGTCTCCGTTACATGTGAGAGAACACGCCAAAACATGCAACGCTCAATCTCCCGTGGTCACAGAAACGTAGAATACATACACACATCAAACAGACGCGCACACACCTCTGGAGCCCCGAGTGACGATATTCTACACCGCAGGCAAAAGCACACATCCTTACTGATGCGGTATCACCCAAACCCTTGTCATGCACGCTACCTCCAGTGTGTGTGCGTGTGTGTGTTAAGCAGACATGTCAGTTTAGACTAAAGTGATCGGCCCTCTCCAACCCAGCTCCAGCCCCGCGGGGATATCCCTGTGTCCCGCCGTCCCAGTGTGGGAACGCAGAGTGTTGGATGGGGTATCCCGTAGCGCCTGCCTGGCTCCTGAGCAGCAGACGGCTAAATCAGTCACAGATTGGATTATGTACGTCAAGTTATGAATACATCTTTCTTGGAATGCCCCACACAGGAAAATTCAGGCAGAGGCTATATATTATGGCTCCTATTACAGAATAGACATAACATGCGGATCGGTACCCACATTCAAACCCACTCATTGTTTTTTACATGCACCTCTCCATTTTTCGTTTCATCCTTCTTTAAGCTGTTCTTTATTCACTTTTTTTCTTCCTCTCTCCCTCTCTATCCATCTGTCTCCCCCACTTTTATTCCTCGATCTTCTCTCTCTTTCTTTTTCTCCTTTCTTCTCAGCCCTCAGGTCAAAGACTCAGTTTCAAAGTGTTGATCCTCATCTGAAATCTATTGCAATCAGCGCAGCACTGGACATGAAATACAGGCCTGTGAGATCCGATACATGTGTGCTAGCATGCCTGTTTGTGTTCAGATGGCTTTTTGTTACAGTTCCAGTCCAAAATAATCAATGAGACACCTGGTAGAACGCTTGTGAAACATAAAAAACGATCCATATTTGTGCACTTTTGCTGTTTCATTGTTTATTGGGTATGTTTAAACCTTGCTTTGCAATAAGAATAATAATCACTGTCATATAAGACATGAGGAGCAGCCGATACACAATCAAACACTAATCACCATTTTTGGGTCTTTATTTCAAATTCAATTTTATTCATTTTATTTTTATTTTTTTGAAATTTGTCATACAATTCTATACGGATTAATGCTTATATGCTTACAGTTACAAGGCAAGCACAGCCGAATAACAAAAATAATTGTCAGATTGTCTGGCATTGAGCAAAAGAAATCTGCCAATGGTCTAAGACCATTTAGTTGGGTTTAATTCCTAAAACTAACCTAACAGTCTAGAGACTGAAAAAACCGAAGGGGTCTTAAAATTGTAAAAATGTCAACATTTAAGAAAATTGTGTTAATTACAGGCAATGAAAACCGTTTATTTTCTAAAAAAGATAACAATAAGACTCAACATTTCCTGTAGCCGCGGATCCTTCGAAGGGTCATGGAGCCTGTTTGTCGGGGGTCCAGATTCACAGGTGGACACAAATTCAGAACATTTTTTGCTGCAGGACAGCAGTTCTATGCATCACACCGGCACGTTGCCTGCGCTTTATTACAATGAGAAAACATCTCCAGCACAGGTGCTTCCTGTCGTACACATTTTTCAAATGGATCAAGGGTCATCTTAAAGTTGATTTTCAGTTCATTCTTGTTTTTGTGAGCCAAACCGCACAGACCTTCATCATTTGGTCGATACGTTTGCGATGACATCACGGTTCTCAGCAGCAGCTCTCATTGATAATCACTAAAATAGATGAACAAACTCTAACTGGATTGATATCATAAGATTCTTAGCTTGGGAAGTTGTGTGTGTCGTCTTAAGGAAAATAATCTCACTCCTCTGCTGGTAATTTTACCCAAACTACTGTTGTACATTGATACTGTTTAAATGAAGCTCTGTAAGTGACCTGTATTTTCTTAAATTTAGATTGGTTTTCTAATGCAAGACATGCTAGCCAAGATTATTTTTCTTAAGCCAAAAGAGATAAGGCTCTTTGCAATCTATGTTAAATCAAACAACTTCCCTGCAATAAATCATCACTTTATTTATAAAAGTTATTAAACTTAATGTTATTTAGCAAGGCAAGTATATGTCTGGCAACAAGGCAATTCAAAAGTTTTATATATGCGGTCTACGAATATGTGTAGATTAGTAACACTTGAAGTATAACACAATGAAATTCAAAAATCCTCGTACTTGGATGGTGGACTATACCACATTTATTAAGCAGGTATAAAACCTACATTTACTCCTTTTATAATGTATTCACACCAGATCCTGTACAGTGTAAATACCTGTATGGTACATAGAGTTGTGGGATTTGCTCATTGATGGATTGATTTCTACCTCAATTTTATTACAAATATTTCAAATTCTTAATTCAAAATTATACATGTGTTCTGTGTCCAAATGGGGATGTAATGAGGGTTTTCAGGAAGGAAGAAATAACACAACCATTATATGGTGGATTATTTCTCTGCAGGGATATTTCATCAACTCCCTTTCATTATTGAGATTATAGCAACATATTTTTAGTGTGTGTGTGCGTGTGTGTGTGTGTGTGTGTGTGTATGTGTGTGTGTGTGTGCCTTTCAGTCCATGATTGAGGCTTTCAAAGACACGTGTAGCATTATTGGTGTGTGTGTGCTCTTTGTCTGGCAGTGCAGGGCTCTGAGTATCCGTCCTGATCGGCAAGAGTAGATAAGATGAATATAGTTGTTGTCTTTCATCGCCATGGATGAAACATTCCTCCCTAATAGGTTGGATAAACCTCGCAGGCTTCTCACGCAGGTTAGACGGAGACACTCGGAGCACCAAAATAATCATAATTTTTGTTAGTTGAGCCAGACAAGCCATCCTTTTAAACACATTTAAAAAATATAAAAAACTGAGAAAAGATGGTTTGCAAAAATAATCATAAAAACGTAAGCAAGCATGTTTTACAGCTGCATCCTATGGATTTGTATCTATTTATTGAATCTACGGTAACTCACAGTAAATCTCCGTAACAGCTTCTTTTTTTTTTTTTTAATTGTCTTTTTATTGTCTTTTATCAGTAACTGTATCCAAATACATGCTTACAAGGTTAAAGACGAGACATGACAGTTTAATTCTCTGACTGGTTTTCAGAGACTATCCCTATCTCATGTTTCTGAATGCACATGAGGGAATTCTCCTGCAAAAGTAGCCATACAGGAAAATTCAATTTGTCTTGTATTGAATAAATAATTCTGCCAGTGGGGTAAAAGAATGTTGTGTGGCTAGAATATTTAATACTAGTGTAAAAGTCTCATCAATTAAACACTTAGACAAGACTAATGGACTTTAATTCTAAACAGAAATGCCAACATTCAAGCAAATTGGGTTTTATTATTTTTTAATTTTCAAACTTTTTCCGAATGGATTGAGCTCATTTTAAAATATATACTCTTATCTACTATTGATCATCATTTTTTAAAAAGCTTACAATGAGAAACAAACATTCAAAAATACTTCCAATTTCTATAATAGCTTATCCTGTGCCGGGTCATGGAGTCTATTCCGTCTGATACTGGACAAGACCCCCGACTAGATCTGAAACCAGAACCTTCTCGCTGTGAGCCAACATTTATTAAATAGGTCCAGGGTCATGGTAAACTGTTTTTACGAGCCACGCAGCAGTCGTCCATGTTTCGCCTTGTGTCTGTTGGAGATCATGGTTCTTTGCGGTGAATTGGTGTCATTTCATAAGATCCTTAAATCTAAAAGCTGTGCTGGATAGCTTACGCTTAAATAAAGCAAGGAATATTGCTCCTCTGCTGGGATATCATACAAAGTATTGTTGTATCCCATTACTTTTTAAATGAAGCTCAATATTAGCTGGAATAAATGTTAAAGACCAAGATATATAAAAGTTCTTAAAAACAGATCACTTTTCTTTTCAACCAAAAAAATAAGACTTATTTCCTCAAAACAAGGACTTTTGAATCTGTCGAAAAATGATTTTTCTGTTCGCGACTCCTCGGCCCACATGCCGGCTGCCTTAAAGAAAGGCCGGACTAGTCCTTCACATTGTTAACAACATTTAATCAAAGCTCAATCAAAGTAGCTCTCTTTTTCTCCGCGCCTGGTTGGAGGTAAAATATGTCTGTCGGAGGGACTTTTGTCTCTTGATGCTGACAGACGACCAAAGAGAGGGCTCTGTATGTTCTTGTCTTCTAACCTTGCTGTCAAATCAACCTGCACATGAAAGAGAGACACGGAGCCACCTTGTCCCAAAACACACACACACACACACACACACACACACACACACACAAAAGACTGTGCAGCTCCAAGTTCAAGGTTTTTCTTCCCCCACCAGGAGAAGCTTGAGTTTATGACAAGTGACGCTAGCTTTTTATTTTGTCTTAATTTACTTGAGCATAAACAATAGATGCACATCTTTCAGTGCAGATAGTGTTACCCATCTGGGACCGGTCAGACTTCCAGCTCGAGTTCCCGGCCCATATGCTGAGGACCCCAGCTATCAATCACTGCATCTAAATGACGCGAAAGAGCAATATTGATTACCAATACAGGATCATAAATCAACATGCAGACACTCTCTTTTTTCCCACTTTTAGTCTCCCTCTCTCTCTATCACACACTGTCACACACACACATGGACCTTATGAAATGGTACCAGAAAACCTGGTGCAGCGGCTCCACAGGACGAGGAGATACCGATGAAGTCACTCTCAGGCCGACTGTAACTTGATAGATGATTGCAGATGTAGAAAATAAAGGGGGAAAGTGAAACAAGAAATAGATTAAATAACAATTCTGCTTATTAAAATACACCAGTCCATTGTCTATTGCATTTTTATTTTTGTATTTTTACACAGTGTATAATCTGATGGCTTTCTCTCTTCCATCTATTTCCACTCTGTAATGGGAGACACGATGCTCTGCTGCTTGGCCAGAGGGCATACAAGCAGACTCTGCTGCAATAAGAGCATTTTAGACCTGAAATGTGTTTTATTCATTTATTTATTTATCCCTACAACACCCTTGCAATATTGATTGAATGAAGAAGATGCTGCAACATTTTAAAGCTTTTTAGATATCTGGAGATCAGGAAATGCCTCGCTGATCACTCCAGTATTTAAGATGGAGCAGCATTCCTCCTCCTCCTTCCTTTTTTTTTTTTCTTCTTGTGGCGTGTGTACTATTTCTGTTAGTTTGCGTCTTTGCACGAGGGTTTAGTGTTTCGCCCTCCCGTTTGGTGTGTAAGCATGCACTTTTGAAACAACAAACAGGACGAGCTCTGTGCAATAAAAGTATTCCATCCATTATTTATAGCAATAAATCTACCCAGACACTGTGAATTCAGGTGTGTTCGTTCACTCTATTTAGTGTGAATGTGGAGAGAGAGGACAGAGTGCTGAGTACTCATGATATTTTTAGGCACTAAAACTTTTTCGGTATCTCCGCTGAAGAACAAAAACACAAACAAGCATTTCTTTGGATGTCATGAGATATATTTACAAGCCAAACTGAGCGAGGTTTCTCAGCTAATTCTGTAAAATGACCAAACCAGAATATATAAACAGTCCTTCATTGTAGCTCAAAAAAAATATGCATTGGACCGACATAACCCTTTAAACTGTTTGGTTGAACAAATTGGGCCAGGAGGATTTACCAAACCGAATTATGGAACTCGATACAGCCAAAAAAAACTTTAATAAGGGTAAAATAGTTTTCTAAAATAATTCTTTACCAAAAAGTTGAGCTAATCTAAATAAAATTGACTATTTTCCATGATCAACAATGGTTCATCTTGAAATAATTTTGTCAGATATAAAACTAATACATCAAATATTAGTCCAGTGATGTGGGCCATTTCCGCCAAATCCAATTGTTTTATATATAATTTGAGACCTAATTAAGATGAAAACAAAACTATGTGCAACCAAAATAACAGTATTAAGCAAATGCAATATAATCGGCTGAGCTTGCATTAATTAATACGTTGTTGTTGATGTGCAGTGAAATAAACTGAACATAACCTAAAATATGTGCTATTTCTTTTATTTTACATCTCCTGTGTTAATCCTGTACAACTGAAAAAGTTGGACATTCTTAATGTGCTGTTTTAATCATAGGAAAAACCCACTATTGTTATTAAGTTGAATTAAATCAATCAGCTATTGTGGCTTTAACAATTCTTCAATTTATGTTACACCTTCTAAAGTGGACAGATATATCGATTCGATTGTGTATATGTACTTTTTTGTGTGTACATAAGATATAATTCACATTTCGAATATGTTTAAAGTTTGAAAACATTTTTTTTATATTAGATATATAATTATTTATGTCATTATGAGTCTATTGAACCACTTTTCATTAATACAAATTTTGTACTGAATGTCAGATTGCTTCAAAGTAAAGCTGATATTAATTGTAAAGGTTTGAAACCTGCAGTGTTCATGTCGTACAGTCCTTGAGCAAGACCCTGGACCCCAATTTACTCCAAGAGCACCTCACAGGGGGCCGCCCCCTGCTCTTGAAGAATAAGTCAAATGCAGAGAATTAATTTAAAAATGTGGTTCTGCATATATAAAGTGATAACGAAGAATATATATTTTATATCAAAGGAGCAAACAGACCAAGAATATGGCCAATGGCTTGCTTAAGTTTTTTTTTTTAATAGTTTTTGGAAGACAGTGTCAGTCTATGGCCCAGAAGAATAAAAGTATGTCCTGTTTTAATATATATATATTAGCAGAATGCCAACCATAGACATTTATCATTTGATTTCAATTTTGAAACTGTCTATCTCGCTTCTATCGTGACATATAGCACAAATATTCAGATCTCTCAGAAATGTTATATTGTCTTGTTGATATAGCATAAGGATTCATTTTAGCATTATTACATTGTAATTACAAAATTATGATCACCAAGAAACTTAACTACTTTGATTGTGCTACTATACTGTTAGTAACTATAACATTGTGAAAACACGGGTCTTCAATACATCCTGATTAAGAGTTTGATTACCCATTATTGTCACAATATTATCATATTAATCAATTATCACCCTGCAAACAGTAACCACAGTAGTAGGCAGGTTTTTATGTTAAAATAATAATAATAAGAAATAATTCTTTGTCATGTGGCCTTCTTTAAATGTGTTTACCAGTTAACATGAATCCTTTGTTTTCGACTTTTACGACCCTATTACACAAGCATTTTTCTCAGACGTACCATTGTTAGTTACAATCTCTTACGGGTACCAGTTCCTAGTACATTAATTAATAGGTTATGACTAGTTAATACGATGATATATCTTATCTTATCTTACCTTATCTTATCTTATCTTATCTTATCTTATCTTACGTACAATAGGTGAGTATTAAATATAGGTGAATATATATATATATAATATAATATTATTTTATTTACAAAGCTAATTAATTATATTTTTATGCCATACAATGCAGAATGCAGATGATACCTGCTTTTTCAATGCTTTTTTTTTCTTTCACATTTTTATATATTTCATGAGCAGTTCATAAGTTGTATTTTATGCTCACCTTAGGGTAAGATAGGGTTAAACATGGTGAGCAAAAAATTATGAAGATGTGTTGTTGCAAGTTGCAATCATGCTGCCTTCCTGTAACCCTGTCAAAAAAATGTCCAGGCGGTTGACGACATGCTTGGCTCTGCAGTCTAGACAGCGTGGCCGTACCCAGATGAAGTAGTTTAACATCATGAGTGAAACAAAAGTACTGCGCTTGTTCTCCTGCATCTTTTTTGTGTTTCATTGATGGATCAGGTGCTTACCTCCTACTGCACTGAAAGGTGTAGATACTATACTTGTTGGGACAATCAAAACTATTTGCCATTGGTTTGGTTCTATCCACCTACTTTATTTTAATTTTGGACCATTGACTTATACTGTAAATTTCTCATCATTGGGATGACACATACTATGCATACCTAGTTATTATATCACATTCTCTTCCGGACGAGGGGGGGGCATGGATTGTTACTCAATCCATGCTACGTTTGTTTGCCTGGTTTTATTCCCTCTTTCTTTATTGTCGACTTGGTCATCCTGTCTGACAATTACTCTGTTCACTAGTTCCTCTCTCACTCCTCACCCTGCCATAGCGGATGTAAGGATTTGGCGGCAGTCTTCCTCTCCACACAGGGCGAGTCTTATTAAATTTGCATTAAGTTAAAAACCCACACATAAATGCTCTCACACACAGCAGCACATTTTTCATGAAATGCAATAATAATGTATTATTACATCATCATCTGAATGTGCTTTAGAAGAGCGCAGAGTGTTACCCAGTTAGACTGATGAGTGTCTCCTTAAATATAGCATCTGTTTTTCTTGACACTGTCCCCTGCTTCCTTTCAATCTGGCCTCGAATACATCTACATGTTAACCCCTCTAACTCTTTGCACCATCCCCTGCTCTCCCTGGTCTTAACGTCCACTTCTCTGCTCTATCGTGCGGAAATGTGACTGAGTCAGTCCTCTGACTCTGTGCGTGCTCAGCCAGCCTGAATGCTGTGAGCTCCACAACAGCTTTAGAAGTGTTGGGTATATGATCACTCCTGATCTGCTGCTCATTAGTGAGGATAAGTGATCTGAGGTCATTTTCATCAAACATGTCTATTCATGGTTTTAACATATTGATCAGCGGTGTAGTGTCCTGTTTGGTGTGAATAATATTCCATTACGCCTGTTTCTCTGGGAAAAGACTGAAAATACTGCAATGACTTTCTGTGAATTCATGTTAATGTCTTTGTACTTTGTCATTTATACTATTTTTACGTGTATTGACCCTTTATTGACAATTGAGATATTTATTCTTTGTTAACGTATGGAATTGATTTTTTTATTCTAAAGGATGCATCATGAATACTTTGGAGACTTAAGGCTGGTTACTGCGCTGAAGTTGACTCTGGCGTTGGAGAGTGGAAGTGTGGAAAAAAGGCTCCAGGTACTTGTTCTTGTGTTGTGAGATGTGTATTTGTCACTGTCAGAGAAAGAAAGAGAGGAATTTATTTACAACATAGTCAGAAAATTTCATCCCAGCTACTGAGGATGCCCAAGCTAGTGTTCTTGGTTCCAGTACTACGCCTGGATAAGTGGGGATTGTTCTGGCAGGAAGGGCATCTGGTGAAAAACCTGCATCGGTTCAAATATGTGGATGGAAAATCTAATGTGGCAACACCAAATAGGGAGCAGCTGAGAATAGAAGAAGTCACAAATTTCAAAGCAGGAATGTACATTAAAATGCGGCCTGTTATTTATTTGCGGCATCTTCATTAGACGACACAGGGGGAAACAGGCGTAAAAGAAAGAAACCAATTATCCTTAAAAGTAATCAAATGGTCTTGTATTAAGCAAGAAATCTGCTGATCGGGTCAGATGTTTTAGCATAAAGCATAAAGGTCTATTCACTGATGCACAGTAATGAACCTACAAAGAAGCCATATATTACAACAAATGAAAACTCTATTATTTAACTATTCTATTATTTATTAAGAGCGATTTGTGTAAAGTATGACTTTTATCATTAAGCTGACTACTTATCTCTATCCTTAATCTTAGATTAATAAATAAAAAAATAAATAAAAAAGTTAATTAATCCAGTTACAGCAGAATACAAATTATGTTGTTTCATAAATTTCAAAAATACAAAATCTATTTTCTTTTCATTCTATTTTCTTTTATTCTTCCGTTGAGCCTGTAGCCTGTGCTGTTTCAGCTCAAACAGAATATTACCTGAAATATATGATCGAGACAAAGTTGAAATAGTTTTCTCAAAAGTCAATTAGTTCTCTTATGCAAAACCTACTTCACAAGCACAATTTTTATTTTTAACCAAAAAATAAGTCTCATTTCGCAGAAGAAGGTCGGTTCAGGTTCCATTTTCTCAAAGAAGAGTCCACAGTCACTCTCGGTGAGTCCGTACTTAGACACAGCGTCTGATCAGAGTTTGACTCACAACATTAGCATTAGCATGCTTGAAGTGCTCAAACTGCTGAGGCTAACATGTTTCAGCAGGTACAACTACTACTACTATATTTAATGTCTTATTTTAGAGTTTAGACATCAGGTGCTGCTGGGGCGGATGGTCATTCCATTCATTTTGAATGCGCAGCCATAGGAAGATGCCGTAGCGGAGCATAGGCTCAACAAAAAGCCCGGGCGGCCGTGGGGAATTCCAGTTCTCTGCCTTTGACCCGTCCCTGAGGGAGTGGTGGAAAGCCCCTTTGAAGCACCAGGGTAGCATATTGGGTTCAGGCTCTTTCTCAAGGAGCCAATGGCATGGGGCTCGAACCAGCTGTCTTCCTAACTTCTGATTAGGAAGACTTGCTGCTCTACAGCCGCCCCTAACAATCCTCCTATACTCTGCCAGTAGTTGGGTTGTAACTTTTCAGTCAGCACTTTGCTGAAGGAGCAAACAGAACAAGGAGGACAGTTGTTTTTGTTTTTCTCAAAATAGGCACAGCCATTATCGAAGTGGGGTGAGATGTCACCAGTTTCACAAGAATTGTGTTTGTGCCAATTTAAGATTTCACTCTTGGCCCTGTACTCAATAGTTGGTATTTTCTGGTCGCAAAAATGCTGCTGTCATGTTAACAAAGGAACAAAACACAATTAAACTGTTCTGACTAGTCTTCACAGACCCAGAGAACTTGCTGAGGACAACGGGATCAAAGCCAACGCTGACAACAGTTACATCAGGTTCAGCCCCGATGACAGGGGATATTTAACACCAGATTGTAACAAGGTGGTATCATCCTGTTTGTTGTAGGAATTTAATTGATATTACGTAGTTAGGGAAGGAAGGGCCAGAGCACTAGCTGGAAGACTGGAAGAAACGGCCAGGGATTTGGCCATTATTGCCTACACGCCAGTTGGAGGTTGTTAAGTAGTTATGGCTCGAGACACTCTGTAAAGGTTGGGTTTCTCCTGATGACCTCTTCTCCAGGCCAAGGCTATGACATTATCTATCACACCTGGAGAAAAATGCACATAAAATTATAAATGCCGATGATTGGTGATTGTGCTAGAGGAAAAGTCCACCAAACTCAAGAGGATTCATCCTCTGGGAACCATCAATGTCTGACAATCCTTGGGCAACTGGAAAAGAAGTAGACAAAATACAACTACAACGGGATTCTGATTATTGGGTATCCAATTCAACATTAGATTTTCAATTCCAGGCAGATTTTTGATGGAATATCTGGGAAAGAGGGACTAATTTCCTTGCCAGAGTAGACTGAGTGCCAAACCATAAAGCATGAGTTCTAACTGGCAGTTAAGATAAGTGATTCACAGCCTTTTCATTGTAAGAAATGGACAGCATTGATTAATGAACTCATTCATTTAAAACTCTCTTGCCCGTGTGGTAGTAACAAAATGAGTGTTCTGCTGCGTTGTTATTACTGTGATGTCTCCAGCAGTGGAGGGAAGCCTCTCTGCTATATCATTAGCTCTGGTGAAAGCCATTGCCGTCCAACACCCTACAAAAGTTCAGAGTTATTATCCTCCCCACACATTTGCTTTCAGTTCTTTAGTGCTCTTGAGTGTCTTGGATGGTCGGCTGGGCTTGTTTGTTGGCCTAATGCTGATCATTACTCCACCACATCAAACTCCGGGAAGACGTAACTGATGGTCTTCACGATATTCTTGTATATAGCCTCACAAAGACGAGACGAAAGACATGCCTTTCCTGAGAAAGAATTAGAATATAACTCTGGTGTTAGAGACTTTTGACTGTCCGGTTATTGCTTTATCTTCACAGCTTATAATTGTGTTCCGTCTATTTTGCTCCGTCTAGAGGGTAAAGGAGCTTTGACATTTAGAAATTTGTTCTTCATAACATGAAATACAAATGTGGATTCTCCTGGGAAACATTTTTTTCATCCATTACTAGCTAAGTATCTGTTTTTGTTAATTCCAGGATTACACACCGCTCTCCAGACCAGAGTCTACGTTACTGAAGCATAACTAGGCCGACTCTGTCATCCTTGACAGCGAGGGTATTTCCCCGAAAAGCTCCGAATTGCCTGCGTTGTACAAGAAATCCCCCGATTTAACTCCTCAAATTAAACGTGAAGTTATGTCCAAAAACTTTGCAATAAAGTTGCCACCAGTATGAGGTGTCTCTTAGGTAAGAGGGGAATATGTTGATCTCTGAGTTAATGAGTTGGAGCTGGAAAGATGGGCAAGCAGCATGATCTGTGAGTGACATTGATACGGACCAAATTTTGGGGATGAAATGAGTTGGGTTAGAACATCTCAAGAACTGAAACTCTTGAGTGTTCTGCCGTGGTTAGTACCTATACCGGAAGTCAATGAAGGAAGGACAACTGCTTAACTAGCAAAGGGATAGCTTTAAAATTTCTGACAGAGAAGTTCACAAACACACATTGGGCAGAGCTGTTTAGAGAAAGACATAATGCAATTCACAATAAAATCACCCAGTATTACTACACAATATTAAGCTGCTGGTTATATTGTCATGACTGATAGGTCAATGTTTTGTCTTTGCTAACAAAGAGTGTCTCCCGTATGATCCTGCAAATATTGTAGAGTAATAGGACCGCACATTGGTGCTCTATGTAAGTATGCACACATGCCTGTAAACACACATGAGGGCCCATACACACACATTACAGAGCGCGATAGTATGAAGACCTGCAGTCAATTCTATGCTCCAGTTTGAGCGTCTGATCTGAGCCGAGCAGACAGGCGAGAGCAGCGCGCCCTAGAGTCATGTAAAATGCAAAGGACTATACTATTCTATTAAAACCTACCGATGGCAGCGAGGCCACACACAAACACACACACTTGGGCACACATTCTTATTTTTATACCCGGGACTAAGGATTCTAGTTTATTAAAGTAATCAAGTCTGTGGTAACTGTCTGTGTGATTATTTCATAGATCCAATTAGCAGAAATGGAAATCTACTTTCTTGATCCATACAAAAATCGACCCAGATTCCGATTAAGTGTTTCGTTAACCATCTTCATGGCATCTCTATCTCCCTACATGTCATCTGGTATCTTTTCCACAACACTACTGAGGTACTCTTAAGTGTACTTAACTCAAGTTCTTCCACATGTCCTTTTTTCATTATTTAACCCTCCCAACAGACTATCAACTTTATATTCTGCCTGTCTTCCGAGGTTGCCACTTTCAAATATTCTCCAGCTCACGTCTGAGCCTTGAACCCCAAACGACACTTTAGAACACTTAAGTTTAAAACCAGCCGTCAAACACGGTAAAGACAGGAATATATCTCTGTCTGGCAATCCGTGGTCCTCAGCGTCTTACATAGCATGAGTAGAGCAACTCTTTCAAGACCTCCGTTGTCATCTCTCTTTCTTGAGATTGTGAATTATTATTGATGGACAATCTTTAGGCTGTAGGGCTAAAAGTAGTTAATGTCAACCTCGCTCTTGTTCTCATTTCTATTTCCTCTGCTTAATTGGCTCTGCAGCATGACCATGAAAATTGCATTTGCGTTGCCTTTTAATGAGCCAGGGTTAACCAGGGTTACCTCAGTGCTTTCTAGTATTTCACAAATCGCTCTAGACTGAATTAAAACACAACGGGTAAACATTTCCCTGCGTTCATTTCCCTTGTTAACAGCTCTACACATCCATACACGTACCTACCAACAGGCATCTGTATAACAGACAGATGACAACACCAACCTCGTGCGCTGAGGCTGATCTCTGGTAACTATGCATAAGACAAATGGTGAATCTCGGAGCTCCCCGAGGCCTCAGTGTGACTATTTTTGGCGGCCTTGCTCATCTCGGCTCTTCTCCTCCAACGCTCTTACAGCTTACAGTTGGCTTTCTCTCTCTAAAATGCTTGCTCACCCCGAGCCACTTGTTTATCAGTCTAATGTTTGTTCTTGTCAGGCACAATATGTTCTCTTTCTGCAGCAGTCTACTCAGTTATTCTTCATCTGGCCCCTGGGCTGTTCTTAGTCAGACTGTGTCCCCAGACACCTCTCCACTGACCAATGGAGGGCTTTAACTGTTTATGGCTATTAGGTACAGTCTTCACAGGGGCAAAGTAGGTAATGGAGGTGTAGAGGGCACTTCTAAGTAAACCAAGTGCTGATTAATCCGAGTAAGACTTTCACACACGACTCATCATGAATACAGATGATTTCTTTACGAAAAATAATAGATAAACGTAATTTGATGTTTCCAATGGATTAATTTGTGTTCATCCTAAAGATGTATGGCTGAATGCATCTTCACCGAATCCCAGTTGAGGCATCCCCAATGCTACGTTGGAAGCTTCCGGACGAAGAGGAATTTTTCCTTTTTCATTTCCGTCCACATGGGATGCGATTTCACACCATTAGCCTCCCCTCCAACTCACGCCACCCCTGCACCATAAATATTTCAACGTCCCAATCTATATTCATTATAAAACACATGCCCAATGCAGTCTGTGGTTGTGAGGACACAGGGCTTTTATTTATTCATCTTATTTATTTATATTTCTTTCCTTAGGGCAAGACGTTGGTTTCTATCCATCTGTGCTGATTGCTGGCTATTATAGAGCACTTAGAGCCTCTCCTGAACTGGCCAGAGGGGAGCACAATCCTCCAGAGATCCGCTCGCTTCAGGGCTAAGAGGTGTGTTTGTTGTATTTTTGAGGAGAAGTACCAGACAGTTGTCATGAGAGTGATGGCATACACAAAACATCTTAAATGTAAGACAAAAAAAAATGTGTAAGTAACAATTTGTTGTGTTGCCCGCTTGGAAGACTTTCATTCTTTTCACCGGAGTATTTTTGTCTTGTTTAATAAATAATTGTGTGCTCTGTAAAAGTACATTCTGCCTGCTTATGTAATCCCCCTACTCCTCTGGCATAGCAATCTGAGCTTAAGAGTTCCCCGGCGATGTTTAACTTTCTTTATATAGTCAGAGATATCTAACATCCTTCGGCTCATCACAAGCTATCATGCCGCAGCCTATCGCACATTTTTAGAATTCTTCAACTAAAGCTTC
Source organism: Lophius piscatorius (assembly GCA_009660295.1). Classification (NCBI taxonomy): domain Eukaryota; kingdom Metazoa; phylum Chordata; class Actinopteri; order Lophiiformes; family Lophiidae; genus Lophius; species Lophius piscatorius. The sequence continues at coordinate 3,813 of VRLP01001954.1, read as the reverse complement.
ATACATTTTTAATGACACAGTTTATCCTTAGATACACTTATGAATGTAGGTGTCAGAAGCATAGTCAGTCAAAAAAGAAACACTTTTCAAAGTATGGCATATATACTAATGTAGCCCTCTTAGATTTGATGGGATATATGTACAGATGAAAATATGCAATATAATCCACAATTTATTGGATTAATTTGGGGTAACAGAAGAAGATGCAGAGGACAGGGCAAGATGGAAACATGATCTGCTGTACCGCCCCCTAAAGGGTACAGCCGAAAGAAGAAGAAGAAGACAAGCTTTAAATTATGTTTTATTAAAGACGTTCAAAAGGTTCTATACTACCTTGATGTTCATTAAGAAACAATTTTCACCCCCCTGAACATATGAGCTCACTGTTCCACCTTTAGCAGCAACAAATGCAACCAAACACTTCTGATAACTGAAGATCAGTCTCTGACATCAACGTGGAAGAATTTTGGCCCACTTTTCTTTGCAGGATTGCTTTAGTTCGTCCTCGTTGGAGGATTAGTGAGCTTGAACTTCTCTTTTCAGATCCCATCACATCATGTCAGTGGTGTTCGGGTCCTGATTAGGACTTTTTCTTTCTTTGGATCATGTCCTCCTTGGATCATGTCCTCCTGCGTGACCCAGCTGCATTGAGCTGCAACACGCAGACTCATGACCTAACCTTCTCCTTCGGAATTTTCTAGAAGAGAGTGAAATTCATGTTTCCCAGAAATATGGTAATTAATTCTGACTTGAAGTGATGAAGCTCCCCACAATATCACACTTAGACCTTTTCCATCAAGCTGGTTCCAGGGCTAGTTTGGAACCAGAGCCTGACTTAGCACCAGCTCTTTTCTTTTCGACAGCCTAAGCACCAGCTCCTGGCTCTCAAATCTGGTGCCAGACAAGCAACAACTCTTTGCTGGTCTAGAGCCAAGCCCCGATACGTTACACTATGAGGCAATGACGTGGCTTTGACTTGGCTCCTTCCCAATGGAATAGCAAACAGGTTCTTAGGAAGTGTGCGAGTTGAACCAACTAAGCACTAGCACTAGCACTAGCACCAGCACTAAACTAGCATCAGGTTCTTTTTGGTGGAAAAGGGGTAACTGCCACCCCCTTGCTTGACTCTGAGAGTCATCGGGGGTGTGACAAATATTCAGTTATCTTCTGGGTTAGCAGCAGCTTTCACCTCGTCACCCTGTCAGAGAGTCTTTGGAAAACTGGAGCCATGGAGCCTCTGACCTATGGTGAGACAGCCCTCACAGACTTAGTAAATGAGTCTTCTCTATGGTCTTGTATGACACTTCTGGGAACCTGGCCCATTATTTAAAGTACTCTCCTTTAAAAAGAAATGTTGTCATACTGTGGATCTCAGAGCGATAGAAATAGCTTTGTAACCCTTCCACATAGAAAGGTTTCAATCACCTTCTTCCTCATCTCTTCTGGAGTGTCTATGGATTTTGGCATAGTGTGCTTCTGGTGAGACCTACGAGCCAGCTTCTTACCTCTGAAAATGTTTAATGTCAGTGAACATTTGGTTTAAGATAAGCCGTTTGGTTCAAGAAATCTACATATTGTTTTATTTTGTGTTGAATTTGTTTGATTTTTTTAAGATCCAACACAATTTAGTATTAGACACACAAAATATAGGAAACCAGACAAATCATTTTTCGTTATATTGTGTTTCCTGCTCATAACTGATTATCAAACACTTTTGCAAGAAGGCATTGCATGAAGTTACAAACTAACCCAGGAATCCTGGGACCTCCTTCAGTTTCCCTTGTATGAAGTCAATCCAGAACCTCCTTCTCAACTAGACACGAGGCTGGAGGTTTTACTGTAGTTGTCCCAAATTTTACTAAAAAAACAGAGCTAACGTTTAAGATGCAAACTTCTCTTGTTTTTGAGTGTCAGGTAAAAACATAACTTTGCATCAAAAACATTATTTGTTTTGCAGATAACATTGATTAGCCAATTTTTTAGACGAGTTGATCTAAAGATAATAAATCACCAATCAATCAATTCTTTTATTTTCTTACGTTACTTTAATTGGCACTGATATAAAGAGTGATCACTAAATCGTGCTAGTATGTGACTTTGTTGCGACTCCACTTATTTTCATTTGCCTGTTGCACCGTCTGTAATTATATCTCTGAAAAGTTGGGGATATTATGTGTTTGTCATTACATCAGCTGCGTCAGACCACCGCAGATCCTTCGTGTTAACGTAATTACTCAAAATCTATTTCATGGCTCATCTTCAATCAATTTAATACCTTCACAAACCTTAGTTCAAGGAAGAACTGTACTGATTTTGGGACAGGTCGGTTATACGATTCCGACGGCACTAGGGGGAACTTTATTGCAATTTTTTTTAGGCTATAATTTTGCTCACGCGCCAAAGACATGAATTGACTGGAGGAAATCTATCTATAATGTATCATGTTTTACTCTCATAGTTCATAACTTCTCACTAGTGAGAGCTTTTTATGAAAATCACTGTTTTTCAGCCATAACATCACATTTAATTTGAGGGTTTCAATCAGGGGGAATTGCTTGTACAACACAGGGAATTGGGGTCTTTTCGGGGATATAATCTAACTGTCGGGGATGACAGCAAAGGCTTAGTTTATTTTTGAATTCTCCAAACCAGCGAGCTGTGTGACCAGCAACACCATCAACCAGAATGTATGAAACTGATTGTCCAGACTTCACCCTGGGTTTCCGGCTGCATCACAACAGCCTTGATGGCTGAATGTCTCGGCTCTATCTTGTGGAGAAAAAAAATCTTCATACATTTGACATCACGGGAGCGCTGCAAAAGCCACAACACAACACATTGAGGAAAAGCAATCTGCGAAAGCCACAACACAACGGAAGTGCTTAGAAAATGGATCTTAAAAATGATACACACGCTGACATTCACCGTTTCCAAAGCTGCAGTAAACAAAGTGTATTGTACATGCTTAAGAAAACTCTTAACCACCGCTCTGGTTAAGAGAGAGAACATCACATACAAAAGCCATTTTATTTTAGCTTCGGCTAATCAAAACATTGTGAAATTTTTGTGTATTGTATCTGTTTTATTCACCAAATGCAGCATTAAAATGTTCTCTGTAAACGCTTAGGTTGTGACGTTGTGACAGGAAAATCAGTGAGATCAGCAGCAAGTGTTTAAAGTATAACCACAGTGTCACACCTGGAGATTTTCATTCATTCATTTTTCACAATGTTTTTTTTTTCTTTTTTTTTTTCCCTAAAGCTTGAACCAAGAGTGGATTCCAGTACAAACCGCTTTTCCTTCGGTTTAAGTTTTTATCTAAGCTTTTGTCCAGCCAGTTTGCCTGTTGGACAGGACTGAGTTAAGTTGCATTGGTATTAATGCTGTATAAATGTACAAAGGTATCGGATCAAAAAGTTGTTTGGGGACTGGTAACTGTGAGTACTTAATCAATAGCATCCAGGGAAACTGTGAATGGTGGCAGGCTGGTGTTTGTGGGTCCATTGGGTGTTACAGAGTGTCACTTCACTGTAGAAGCAAGCAGGTCAGCTCCATTACACAGAGAGACATCTTCTGCTCTTCTTAGATCCCAGTGACTGCGTCCGATCAGGGTCTGTCAGGAGGTTGAGTGAGCCGCTGCAGCCCAAGGTGGTCATATATGTATGTTTACACGCAAAGTGTCTTCAATATCACAGAATAATCTTTTCATTAATGCGGGTCCTTGTTTAAATGGCATTGCTGCCAAATCTTTATCAGCCCTTTTATGTCTTCAGCAAGAAACAAAAGTACAAAAAAGGATTTTGGTGCATAAAT